>LNAC01001445.1:87649-164670 GCA_002007465.1 Ailurus styani
GCCACATGAGAAAAATGAAACTGGATCATTTTCCTTACACCACACACAAAAATAGACTCAAAATGGATGAAAGACCTCAATGTGAGAAAGGAATCCATCAAAATCCTCGAGGAGAACACAGGCAGCAACCTCTTCGACCTCAACCGCAGCAACTTCTTCCTAGGAACATCAACAAAGGCAAGGGAAGCAAGGGCAAAAATGAACTATTGGGGCTTCATCAAGATTAAAAGCTTTTGCACAGCAAAGGAAACAGTCAACAAAACCAAAAGACAACAGACAGAATGGGAGAAGATATTTGCAAATGACATATCAGAAAAGGGCTTGTATCCAAAATCTATAAAGAGCTTCTCAAACTCAACACCCATAAAACAAATAACCCAGTCAAGAAATGGGCAGAAGACGTGAACAGACATTTCTCCAAAGAAGACATCCAAATGGCCAACAGACACATGAGAAAGTGTTCAGCATCACTTGGCATCGGGGAAATACAAATCAAAACCACAGTGAGATACCACCTCACACCAGTCAGAATGGCTAAAATCAACAAGTCAGGAAACAACAGATGTTGGCAAGGATGCAGAGAAAGGGGAACCCTCCAACACTGTTGGTGGGAATGCAAGCTGTTGCAGCCACTCTGGAAAACAGTATGGAGATTCCTCAAAAAGATTAAAATAGAGCTACCCTACGACCCAGCAATCGCACTACTAGGTATTTACCCTAAAGATACAAAGGTAGTGATCCTCAGGGGCACATGCAACCAAATGTTTATAGCAGTAATGTCCACAATATTCAAGCTATGGAAAGAACCTAGATGTCCATCAACAGATGACTGGATAAAGAAGATGTGGTATATATATACAATGGAATACTATGCAGCTATCAAAAGAAACAAAATCTTGCCATTTGTAACAACGTGGATGGAACTAGAGGGTATTATCCTGAGTGAAATAAGTCAATCAGAGAAAGACAATTATCATATGATCTCTCTGATATGAGGAAATTGAGGGGCAGGGTGAGGGGTCGTGTGGGGTAGGGAGGAAAAAATAATGAAACAAGATGGGATGGGGAAGGAGACAAACCATAAGAGACTCTTAACCTCACAAAACAAACAGGGTTACTAAGGGGTGGGAGGGTAGGGATAGGGTGGATGGGTTATGGACATTGAGGAAGGTTTGTGCTTTGGTGAATGCTGTGAAAGGTGTAAGCCTGATGATTCACAGACCTGTACCCCTGGGGCAAATAATAAATAAATAAATAGATAGATAGATAGATAGATAGATAGATAGATAGATAGATAGATAGATAGAAGAAAAGAAAAGCCAGAAGGGAGTGGCATGATATATTCAGTGTGCTGAATGGGAACAATATTTAGCCATAATACTCTATCCAGCAAGGCTATCATTCAGAATAGAAAACTGAAAGTTAAATCAGAATCACTTTTGTCTAGGATTACATCTGGATACATGCCCATTAAATAATGTCATTCTAAGTTTCTAAATTTCAGTTGCTTGAGTTAATACCCAAATGGACTGACCCAGATGGAGTAATTTTCCGTGTGAGGATAAGAATATGATGAGGAAATGTGTCACATCTTCAGAATTACACTAATTTGTTTATCTAAAATTTAAATTAAAATGATCTCAAATGACAAATTATCTAAACAATATACTACTGCTGTAGACAACAAAAAATAACTATGTCCTGGTTTTCATATACATTCAAGGAGAAAAAAATGTAGTGTTTGTTCAATATAATGTAAAATCTCAGTCTTTGGAAACTATTTTCTAAGAGGTATCTTTATTTTAGAATTAGAAAGTAGTGAATAGAAATATACACTATTAACTTTGAATAAGATTCATGCAATTAAGAAAAACTTTCCATTTTCCATAATGTGTTCAACATTTTTGGAGACAAATATGTACAAATAAAAATTAAAGTTTTAATTCCTTATCACACAGAAAAGCAGCTGGATTAAAAATAGAATTTCAGTCCAAACAAGTCAATATACACTGTAAATACAAGGAAAGTCTATATTCTATCAAGTCAAGTCAAGTATCTGAAGCTGCATAGACATCAAATTTAATTGAATCTAGTATGAAAGGACATATTCCCTAGGCTCAGAGGTCAAGGTAGAAAGGTGCAATTTGACTGCACTTTTTGTACTTTTTCCCCACCAAAAAGAGTAAAACTTTCTTTTTTAAATGTATACTCCTTTAAAGGAAAAGGGGGATATTATTTTTATGATTAAATATCAAAATATTCATAACTTTCCAGAGCCATTACAACTGGAAAGAAGACCCTAATAAAATTTCTACCAATGTTCATATTTCATAATTGCAGAGGCAAACAATAAGCAATGAATCTGACTAAACTCCAGCACTCCATTTGGATATACATCATGGCTGACAGTTTAAGAAAATTGATTTAAGCTTCTCACTGACTATGTGCCAAATATGTGAATACCTTGAATAATTTTATCCACTTACTCTACCATTTTTAGGCTTCCAATTATTAAAATTGCACAGATAAGAGGAAAAGTGAGAAATAATAAGACACCACAGCAGCTGTGCTGAGCTATTTAGACTTACACAGCTTGAATATTAAATTATCTAGGAAGTGAAACTGTAATAAACATGAAAAGTATATTCTCTCAGAGAATCAAACAGTTCTTGGAATTAATAATTTTATTTTTGCACATTTCTGTAGTTAGAGGACAGATTGTGTAGTAGTCTATACAACACAGATGGAGATTAATCCTTCATAGGACATATAGAACGAAAATGCTACTAGCTACAGCACCAGATATTCACAAAGCTTTAACTAGACCCTGCTGTAAATTAAGAAATTTTGGAAGTTGTTTTGAATCTTAATGATCATCAGGGTATCAACTTATTTAATATAAGGAAGTGATAAATTGTATTATGCTCTGATTAAAGAATTGTTTTTGAGGGAAAGTGCAATGACTAGCAAGCAGTGTGCTAAAGAGGAATCTGGAGAACAGAATGAGTGAAAGCATCTTCCAAAAATGTCTAATTTATAGCAAGGGAGTAGTTTAGGCACAGGAAGGATAACTGCAATTATAAAAAGGCAATACTGAAACTTCATTAGGCAACTGCTTAATCGAGTGGCAGCGGTAGGATAGATAGCTCAATTAAAAATAAAATCTTTCTATAACCATGTTTGTTTGCTTTTAGGATGAGTCTTATTTTAAGATTTTTTTAAATTTATTTATTCATTTGACACAGAGAGAGAGATCACAAGTAGGCAGAGAGGCAGGCAGAGAGAGAGGAGAGAGGAGGAAGCAGGCTCCCTGCTAAGCAGAGAGCCTGATGTGGGCCTTGATCCCAGGACCCTGGGATCATGACCTGAGCCGAAGGCAGCGGCTTTAACCCACTGAGCCACCCAGGCGCCCTAGGATGAGTCTTATTTTAAATGTCACTTTGCTCTTCCATTCATATTTGGTTTCTTAGGTCTGTTGTGCTTTGTATCAGTCCTCATAACTCAGCAGAAGGAAATACTGAGGCAGTTTAGTTAGTAGGAGACCTAGGGAAATCAAATTGCCTAACTCTAACCCAGTTGAAGGTGTCGCTTAAAAGAAAATAAGTGTCATTCTTCTGTATTTTCATAAGAGCAGTGGATTTCAAGGAACAGAAGAAGGAGGAAGATGAAAAGAAGGAGAAGAAAGAGAAGATGAGGAAGAAGCAGAAGAGGAAGGGGAAGGAGACAAAGAAGATGAGAAAGAAGAGGAAGAGGATGATCAGAAAGAAGAGGAGAAGAGAGAGAAGAAAGAAGATGTGTGTGTGTTTGGGGGTAGGGGGTCGATTTTTTACCAGGACCCTGAGGAAATGGTGAATTGTAGGTCCAGCAACAGGAAACTAAAGTAAAAGGAGACAGAGGAGTAGGTATAATATTGACAATTATATCATGTCCTTAGTCTGGAGCAATCCTCCCACTGCTTCCTTGGATCACTACTTTACCCATTTACTGTTAACTCCGCACATTCTGTAAATATCAGCACAGACATTTCTTCCTCTAGGAAGACTTTCTTGTCCCTCAAAGATAGGATAGATGATCTGACTGTATTCTTACATTTTTGTGTCCCCCCCTTAGATTTTACTTCCCTTAGGAAAGAGATTATCTGATTGTTAATGTTACAATGTTATAACCCCAGAAATATTGTACTATTTTATAAATCATATTACTTATTCATAACTGCCATTACAATAAATGATTAAAGAAAGAATCTCAGAAAATCCCAAGTATTCAGGTAGGTCATTTATTTTCCTATGATTTTAGTGGAACTGTAGTCTTCTCTAGATTTTTTTTTCATTTCAAATTGCTTAATAGTTTTCATTTTAGAATAGTTTTAGATTTACAGAAAAGTTGGGAAGATAGTGTGAAGAGTTCCCTTATACCTTGATCTCGATTGTGCCAGTTATTAGCATCTTACGTTAGCATGGTGTATTGGTCACAAGAAATAAACCCAATCTTGATACATTTTTATTAAGTAAATGACCTACATTATTCAGATTCCCTTAGATTTTACCTTAATGTCATTTATCTATCCCAAGATTTCATTCAGGATACCACATTACATTTAGTCATCTTGTTTTCTTAGGCTCCTCTAGACTGTGACAGTTTTTTAGATTTTCCTTGTATTAGATAACTTTGACAGTTTTAAGAGAACTTGGTCAAGTCTTTTATAGAATGCCCCTAGTTTGTGGTTTGTCTGATATTTTTTTCTCATAATTATACTGAGGTTATATTTTTTGGGAGGAAGATTATAGAGACAAAGTACCATTTCATTACTTTGATAGGATTCATGTTCTCAATATAACTTACCACTGTTGATGTTGAGTTTGATCACCTGACTGAGGTAGGGTTCGTCTTGATTCCCCACTGTCAGGTTTCCCCTCCCAATTCCATACTGTACTATTTGAAAAGAATTCACTATGCACACCCCAAACTTAGTTTGTTGTTGTTTTAGATTTTTTTTGAGATTTCAATATAAATAGTTGTGTTACCATGAATATAGCCAGTTTCATTTTTTTCTTTATAATTTGTGTAACTTTTATTTATTTTTTCTTGTTCTTCACACTAGGTAGGATTTCTAGTGTGATGAATTAGAATGGTGAGAGAAAACATCCTTTCAGTGTTCCTGATCTTACAGAACATGAGTTCATTCTTTCACCACTAAGTACAATATTAGGCATAGGTTTTCATAAATTCTCTTTGTTAGATCAAAGGAATTCTCTTCTAATTTTAAAATTTTGCAAGGTTTTATCATGTTTGGGGGTATGAATTTTGTCAACTTTGTCTGTAACTATTGATATGATCATATGGTTTTTCTTATTTATTCTGCTAAGATGATGAGATATATTGACTGATTTATGAGTGTTGAACCAGCTTTGTTTCTTAAAACCCACTTGGTTGTAATGTACTATTTGGTATGATTTTATTATCTAGGTTCACGAAAGATTATAGTCTGTAACTTACTTTCTTGTAATGTTTTTATCTAATTTAAGTTTTAGGATGATGCTGGCCTCATGCATTTTCACATTCCATTGTTACATTCATATGTATACATTTAGAATTGTTATGTCCTCTTGAAGTATTGCCCCTATTTATCCTTGACATCTTCCTTGTTCTGAAGTCTGCTTTTCTGAATTAATATACCTATTCCTGCTTTCTTTTGAATAGTATTAGCAAGGTATGTCATTCTCCATCTCTTCATTTTTAACCTATGCAAACCCTTATATTTAAAGGGGTTTTCTTATATACAACATAAAATTAGTTCTTTCTTTCTTTCTTCTTTTTTTTTGTTATCCATTATGACAATCTCTGTTGTTATTGGTATATTTTGACTACTCACACTTAAAGTGATAATTGTTATAGTTGGATTAATATCTGTCCTCTGTAATTCTCCTATATTCATTGCCTTTTAGTTTATTTTTCCCTCTTATTTTTTTGGCCATCTGCTTTTAACTGAACATTTTGTTTCCATTTTTAACAGTCTTTTAGGTTATCATCTATAGTTTTTTTTTAAAATTGTTGTTAGTTATCCTGCTGTTAAAATACACTGGGTAGGGGCACCTGGGTGGCTTAGTTGGTTGAGTGACTGCCTCTTGATCTTTGGCTCAGGTCATGATCTCAGGGTCCTGGGATCAAGCCCTGCGTTGGGCTCCCTGCTCAGTGGGGAGTCTGCTTGTCCCTCTCCCTCTGACCCTCACCCCTTCTTGTTCTCTCTCTCTCTTGCTCTGCTCTCTCTCAAATAAAATCTTTTAAAAACTAAGTATATTGGATAAATCATTTAAGTATTCCTTCCAAATAATATGATATAGCTTCACATGTAGTAAGTACTTTATAACAAATATTCCATTTTCCTCTGTTTTGTGCCTTGTGACATTGTTATCATTTAGTTCATTTATTTTTATACTTTCATCCAATAAATATTATTATGAATTTAAACAAGTAATTATCTTGCAGATCAATTAAGATTAAGAAAAATACAATATTTCACCTTACTTTCAATTATTGTTCTTCTAACCTCTTTGTTTATGTAGTTTTAAGTTGCTGACCTATTTCATTGTTTTGCTTGAAGAAATTCTCTTAATATTTCTTGCAGAGCTGGTCTGAGGAAGATAATCCCTCACAGTTTTTGTCTGGGAAAGTCTTTATTACTCCTCAATCTAGGAAGAATAATTTCACTAAATTTAAATTCTATGTTGATGTTTCCTTTTTCATTTCTTTTTCTTCCCTCCCTCCCCACACCCCTCCCTCCCCCCCTAACCCCTTATACTTTAAGGATTCACTTCACTCTGTTTTTCCTTGCAGGGCTTCTGAAAAGAAAATAAGTCTACTGAAGTTTTTATCCATGTCCTTGGATAGATATGTTTTCTGCCACCCTCCCTCCACAATAATCTGGCTTTCTTTAAGATTTTATCTTTGCCCATTATTTTCTACAGTTTGAATATGACACGTCTGAATGTTTTTGCATCTGGAATGTTTTTGGTGCTTAATGTCTCTGAGATTCCTGGATTAGTGGTTTGATGTCTGCCAATAACTGTGGATAGTTCTTAGACATTATTAATTCAAATATTTCTTCTCTGTGATTTTCTTTTGCTTTTGCTTCTGGCATTCAAATTAAGGGTTTGCTATACTTGCTGATACTGTCTCACAGTTTTTGGATTTTTTTTTCTTTTAAAATTAAAAAAAAAACTTTACATTAGAGTTTGAGAAATTTCTCTTTCTTTAAGTTCGTTACTCTTTTCCTCAGCCATATGCAGTCTACTGACAAGCTTGTTGAAGATAGTCTTCATTTTTGTTACTATGGTTTTGATTTCTAGCATTTCCTTTAGACTGTTAAAGTTTCCATCTCTCTATTTTACCTATCTGTTCTCGTATGTCATTTAGTTTTTTCATTAGGGCCTTTTACATATGGCATAGTTTGTTTAAAATCCCTGTCTCTAATTCCAACATCTGTATCAAATCTCAGTTTAATTCTGAGGATTGCTTTGTTTCTTGGCTTGACTTGTAATTTTTTTTTTGAAAGCTTGACATGTGTTGGTAATAAGAACTGAAATAAACAGGACTTTAGTATGAAGATTGTATTGATATGGGTTAAAAAAAAAAAAACCAAACAACAATGCACTGTGTTTTTATGTAGCTGTAGGTACCAGTCTTTAAATTCCTCTCTTGTCTTTATTTTTTGAATCTGTTCCTTGTAGCTTTTCAGTTATAACCCACTGTTGTTATTTTGGAAACCTGTTGGTGTCCCAATAAGATGTGGAGGATAGGGAGCATTCTGTAATCTTCCAATTAAATCTGAGCATTTTAGTGGACTTTTCTCAGGGCTGTAGCCTTCATAAATGTTTCCCCTTAGTTATGCTTCCCCCAAACCCACCCCACTATTCTCTTACTTGGCTGCAGCATTTCTAATACTTTTGTCTGCAGCGCTGACTCCTATTGACTATGTTTTTTGTTTTGTGTTGTTTTATTTTGTTTTATTTTTCCTCGTAAGAGTCACAAGAAGACTAGAGAGGACTGGAATGGAAGATATTCCATTTTTCCATTAAGGATAAGATTTTAAAAGTACACTCTGTCAAAGCCCTTTCACCTGGATAAAGGGCTTATATTTCACGAAGGTTACATTTCTCCCCCCCCCCCCTGCAGAGCTATGTGGGGAGTTTCTCAGATCCTCACAGGGAGAACTTGACTGGAAATTACTGGAGGAAAATTCTATGAAAGTGAGAATACCCCACTAAGACTGTAGTTCTAAGGAATTTGTTGATCTCTTATACTCCACGCTCGGCCTCCAGCAGTACTATAAAATTTCCATTCAGTTGTTCTTAACAGTTCATGGCTCCAGCAGCTACTCTTCCAGATATGCAGATCTCTGATGCTGTATCTCTCTGAATGCTCCTGTCTCCCCAGAATTCAGGAGGCATCTGCCCTGTGAACTCTGTCTTTTGATGGGTGCACAATATTACCTATTTTCAGTCTGTCCAGTGTTTTTGTTTCTTTTTATTTTTGGTAAGGGCAAGAGGAGAACTTTCAAACTCTTTACATATTGGAGCCGAAATAGGAAATATCTTAGATTTATTTTTAGAAGGAGAAAACTCTCATTTTTCTTCATGAATAGTAGCCGGATCATGTATGTAACTGAAGAGCCAAACACTGTCTTTATGAATAATGACTGATCTTCAACTAATAGCCACGGGGCTACTTATAGGTGATACTATGTTATCTCCAGATAGAGAGTGGTTGAGGATGGGGCAAATATTAAAGACCTTTTGTATTTCAAATGAAGTACTGATTTTCTTGTGGATTTCACAGGGTGAAGATATTTTCTCAACTCCATCAAAAATATTCCTTTGATCTTTCCTTTGATCTCCCTTTCGATGTCAGAATGAACCATCTTGTTACTCGAGAGGATTTTATAAGAATGCTGAGTAATAAGAAATTAACTGCCTTCCATGCTTTCCAGAAATGGTTCTTCAATGACAACTAATATAAAAATCATGTTAAAAAAAGTTAGAATTCTTCTCTTCTCCCAATAAATATATTTTTACCTCACCCAGTAAATATTACTTATTTAGTTAACCTCGATCCATGTATTATTGCCTTCAAATGCCAACATTGAATGCACTAATATGTTTCGGTGGAAAGCAGTGACTTTCTCTTAAGTAGTAAAAAATATTGATACCATGTCTTATGCTAATATTATAATATATGGAATTAAAGGAAATGAATATAATATAGGAAATGAATAAAATGTAACTACATGAGGGGATAAAGGCCAAAATATTCTATTTAAAATGAGTCAAAATTTGGCAAATATATGCAACATGCCTTCTATATCCTAAAAACTAGGATGTTGTCAAAATACTTATTTTGGTACTAGATTATTATGCTTTAGGTTGTACAGTGTTAGAAGGCATAGACTTTCAATGTGATTGTTCCTAATTCTATACATCCATACCAACGTAGGCCAAATACATACAGACTCTTTATCAACTGTTGAGCATGTGTGAGGATATATGTGTGAGGATCAGGCTTTTATTGTTTGTCACCAATTATATCTTCAAAGAACAGGAACAAATATAGCACATTTTTTAATTTAGTATGTATTCTGTTAATTTTTTATACACATAATTTTATTTTCATCTCATAACAGCCCTGTGAGGAAAGTAATATTATTGTCAGTATTTTACAGATGGCAAAAATTTGAGACTTGGATTTTGAACATGTGTTAAAGTCTATCTATCCAATAAGTGATGAAGTGTAATCATATTTAATAATAGATGTAATCAAAATCCATGTTCTCGTCTTCTAGTCATGTCAGTAAGGTAGATGACTTTAACTCTTCCAGATAAAAAGAGTGCTGCATATCTCATGTCATCAGGGAAATTAAAATTAAAAAACAAGATACCATTACACACCTATTAGAACAGCCAAAATCTAGAACATTGATTATTACCAAATGCTGCCATAGTGGTGGAGAGACAGGAGTTCTCATTAATTAGTGGTGGAAATGCAAAATGGTAAAGCCACTTTGGAAGACAGTTTAGTGGTTTCTTACAAAGCTAAATATGCTCCTAAACTAAATAGGTTCTTAATATATGATTCAGCAATGCTCTTTGGTTTTTACCCAAAGGAGCCGAAAATTTAGGTCCACTCAAAAACCTGCGCAGGAGTGTTTATAGCAATCGTATTTGTAATTGCCAAAACTTGAAAGCTGTTATGATGTCCTTCAGAAAGTCAATAGATAAATAAACTAACTTCAGACAATGGAATAGTATACAGTGTTAAAAAGAGATCATCTGTCAAGCTATGAAGACATATGGGGCAACTTAAATGGATATTATTATTTTAAAGACGTCAATATGAAAAGGCTACACATTGTATGATTCCAACTATATGATATTATGGACACAGCAGAGCTATGGAGATATAAAAAATATCAGTGGTTGGAAGAGACCCCAAGGGTGAGGAATATTAGGCTGAGCACAGGGGATTTTTAGGGCAAGAAAAATACTCTGTATGATACTATAATGATGGATATATGCCATTATATAATTTGTTCAAACTTACAGAATGTATAACACAAAGGGTTAACAGTAATGTAAACCACTATTTACTAATGACTGTCAATGGACACTGTGTGATTTAACTGTGTAAATATGTGATGTGTCAATTTAGGTTCATCAGTTGTTTTTTTTTAAGATTTTATTTATTTATTTGACACAGAGAGAGAGATCAGATCACAAGTAGGCAGAGAGGCAGAGAGAGAGAGAGGAGGAAGCAGGCTCCCTGCTGAGCAGAGAGCCCGATGCAGGCCTCGATCCCAGGACCCTGAGCCGAAAGCAGAGGCTTTAACCCACTGAGCCACCCAGGTGCCCTAGGTTCATCAGTTGTAACAAATGTACCCACTGGTGGGAGATGTTGACAATGAGGGAGGCTATATATGTGAAGGAGCCAGGACACATGGGAAAACTCTGTACTTTCCTGTCAATTTTACTGTAAACCTAAAACTGCTTTCCAAAAAAGTCTTAAAAAATAAAAATGGAAAAGAAAGATGACTCTAGGTTTTTGATCAAATAATAATAATAATGGGTTAAGGTCTTTTTCATTAATAAGTAAGCAAACCTATTTTGTCTTTATTTCTCTGTCTCTTAACCTTACCCTGAAATCCCTTACTGAAATCCCAAAGAAAATTGAATTGCATTTCAGGTTCAATTATTTTATTTTTCATGTGGTATGTGAAAAACATTATCTTAAATTCAGTGTAACTATAACTGTATAATTAGCTAAAATTTTTTATTTGGAAAGCAAAGTTTGGTAATCATTAGAAATATTGATATGTTTTATTTTCTTAAATTTTTATTCATGCAAATGGTCTAAAGATTATATTATAAACATCGATTGGCTCACCAGCCAGTTTAAGATATAATGTGTTATCATTTATTAGTATTTGTATTAATTGAAATGTTGTGCACCTGACAATAATTGAAAATACACATTAATATTTGAAAACTAGTTCTATTATTTTGACTTTTGTAACAAAGAAGTGAATATGGACTTTCATTCCCATGACTTGTTTAGATTTCTTTACACAAGGGACATATTATTTTGTGTGCCAAATGTCAAATTGACTCTTCTTGTCAATTTAGGAAATGACTATTTGAAAATTTGCTATTGACCATCTGTTCCATTGACAGAGCAGCAGGTGTTTCTATTTTGCTTTACCAAATCTTAATAATTTATTGGATAGTTTAATGACACTCATGGTGGTATAAAGATTGTTTGTTGTATTGGCTTGCTATTTGGAGACCATAATTGTTTTCATAGGGAAAACCTACCTAATTTAATCCTAATATGATTATCTGTCTTCAGTCAGCCTTGTTCACATGCAGAAAAGTAGAACTAATTATTTTTAAATGCATGTCTAATATGTCCAAATTTTTAATTGGATACAAACTGAAGAAACACTTTATTTGTGAGTGAATATATCTATAACTTCTCTCTGTATCTATATTTATATCTCTCACTATTTTAAAATTATTTTATTTTATGAGAGTTTTATCACAACATTTTAACAGTGTTTATAAATGTAAACTGTCATGTATTTCATGCATTTCTCTGAAGAATGAGTTGATACATAACAATGAGAATTTCTTTTCAGAGTACACTGAAATTTCACTTAACCACCAATGTTATTTTCAAGCACTTGGTAGAACAAAATATGCACCATTTTTTGAAGATTGAAAACATAATTAACCATATCCCTGCTGAAATTATTGTATATAGTAGGATTTATGTCATAACTTTGCTGTAAATCTGTGATGACTTAATTCAGAAAATATATAAAATCATATAGCACAAAGTAAAAGTATATTTCACCCTAGTAATTCAATTAAAGTTATAGGAATTACCTTAGCTTTTTTTTAACAGCAGAGATGTCTATTGATCTCTTCTTTAACATTTTTTCAATTTTTTTAAAAGATTTTATTTATTTATTTGACACACAGAGAGCGATCACAAGAAGGCTGAGAGACAGGCAGAGGGAGAGGGAGAAGCAGGCTCTCTGCTGAGCAGAGAGCCCAATGCGGGGCTTGATCCCAGGACCCTGAGATCATGACCCGAGCCGAAGGCAGAGGCTTTAACCCACTGAGCCACCCAGACGCCCCAACATTTTTTCAATGTTAAAATTATGATTTTTATGTAGTAAGGCTTTGAACCTTGATCTTAATCACTCTTAAATATATAAGGTGTTTAAATCCCAAACATCTATTTGGTTTATTTTTGATTGGGAGATGTATTATGTATTCCAAACTAGTTTTTTGCAGTCATGGCTCTGTCAAATGGTCTTTCCATAACCTTCCTCCAAGTAAAAATAGGATTTGTTTTTCATTTACAATACAATCATATTGCCAGGTTTCCCACATATTATATGAGAAGACTTTAATTTAACCTTGGTTTCACTTCCTTACCTCATCTTTAAGTGATAATGAGAATGAAAACCTTGTAAAGTTGTAAGGATTAAAATTTAGAGAAATCCAGGCAAAGTGTTTTTCACGGTGGTTTACATAGAATAAAATTTCAATGAGTATTATTATTTTATATATATTAAAGTATACATACGTATATATACATATATATGTATGTATACATATGTGCTTCCCTGAAAACAAAATAGTTGTATTCTTAATATTGCTCAGGGAGTATGGCTCCAGATGCATTGCCACCTATTAAAAGCTTGTCAGTAATAATATATATATGAAAGATTTACCAAATAATTTCTAGTCTAGTTATCCTTCTAGATAAGAAATGGCACATAATGCTTCATTTCTTCTTTTTTTTTTTATTCATCCCAGGGGTACAGGTCTGTGAATCATCATGCTTCATTTCATATGAAATCTGGGACCATTTAGTATTGGCTGCTAGAGCAGGGTTGAGAAGGATTCTGAGTTCAAGCTCAGTTTAAAAAGAAATAGAGAGAACAGGTAAAGAGCATGTACTGTATATGTTATTATAATGCACAAATACTACAAAATGCAGCCTTGAATTAAATCAGAAAAAAAAATGGAACTACATACCTGAGTTCCCTTATTTGGAAAGCAGAAGAGTTAATTTTGCCAATTTACCTATAACCTGATGCATTCTGCACTAAAGAACAGACATTTCCAAGAATAGTCCTAGATGACTCATTGCTATATTTATTGGAAGACAGTTTATGAGAACATCATTCAGTCATTTATACAATATTTAGCTTCACGAAAAGCCCAAGGAGAAATGTCTCTCTCATCTTGTGTCCAGGAGTCACTGGGCTTATCTTAGCAATTAAGTTGATCCTACGAATCCTGTAAATGCTGATAATTCCTCCTTTTTAAGTTTTTATTGTTAGAAAATTTAAAGACTTCTGGTTGTTATAATGCTAGAAAACATGTTAGGAGAGCTTTACAGAATTATTTCTGTTTTGAAACTTGATTCTTGACTTCATTTTCTATGTCCTATGCTTGTTTGGCCTTTGACTTTCATTCCTCATACTTTCAGTTATGATTTTCTCTGTGTGTGTGTGTGTGTGTGTGTGTGTGTGTGTAACATTTAATTTTTTTCCGGAAGAAGGCAGGATTTTTATAAATAAATGCAAAATTAATGAATGCAAAATGCTTAAGAATTTTAGTGCAGTTATTTTTCCTATAGCATGGGTTTTTATAACTCATACTGAAATTTTGGGGTACTTTTCAGGCACTGTTTGAAATGCTGGGGAACTGGAAATGGGCAAGAAAGACAAAAATTACTAATAGAATGATAGCAATTTAGAGTTAGTATTAGAAGAAATAAAGTGAACTTTGTAGGGATAACTCTGTATAAGTGACTCTGTTTTAGTTTCATAACAATGAGTGCCAACTTGATAATAACAGGTATGCATGTCTGTGTTAATGGTTCTAGTAATAGCAAAACATTAGAAAAGGAAAAGTGAATGAAAGATCTATTTGTGTGACATATAATTGTCACCTTGGGATAATTCCTACTCAGGATAAAGATATTTCCAGACAAGGTAAAGGACTAAGATATTCAATTTGTCAGTATTGTTTTTTTTCAGTTAAATGATTAATCACTCAAATTAGCACTCCATTGTATTAGGTGTATTTAGGTCAGGGTTTTTTTTTTGTTGTTGTGGTTTAATTTTAACAATTTTTTAGAATAATTTTAGGTTTACTGGAAAGTTGCAAAGATAATAAAGGAAATTCTCATATGCCTTTCATTCATTTTCCTCTAATGTATAATCGTAGTACATTGTCAAAACTAAGAATTTAACATTGGTATTTTATTAACTAAACTACAGACTTTATTCAGAAATCCATTAATATCCTGTGTCTGATCCAGCATCCAAGTATATTTTGTTTAGACTTGAACCATTCTCAAGAATTTAGAGTGAGCATTTGAGAATGAGATTCGTATCAGATTTGGAGGTCAAGTTCTCGTAATGACCTGCATAATGCATACCTTCAGACAAGTAGGTTAATTACACTGAAACTCCTTTTCTTCATTTGCAAAGCAAATTGATATGGTATGTGAAGTATCTAATTCAGAAGGATATTGTTAAGACAATAAAATGATCAGAATAAACAATCTACACTTTGCCTAACATAATCTCTCAATAAATGTTCAATTCCTAGTGTGGTCTTAAGGTTATTTCTTTTTTCATGAATTTTAACTGTTAGCTTCCAGTTTCCTACAGAGATTCCCAGGTCTCACAAAATTTTAAAATCTAAAAAAACAAGTTTAAAAACTGGCAGCATACAGTAAGATGCAGAACCGTGGTATATAGGTGTCGGGGTGTGTGCAGCTATTGCCACATTGGCTTAAGAAAATATTCATAATGGTAGCAGGATAAATTGAGTAAAGCTTTTCAACTGTGCTATGGAAGTGCTATCCACTAGGGATGTCTATTTTTATACGTAATGACATTCAGTGAATGTGGATGAACTGCAAGCAAAAATGGGCAAAGCGAACCATACTATATAGTCCTATTGTGACAATGTATGGTCCTGATGTACAATAGTGACTTTCTTTGTAATTTGAAAGATTCTATCTCTTTATTGTGTAGTACGCTACTTAGGTGTTTTAAAAAAGTTGATTTAAAATGTAACAGAAATTGTAGTTTCTAAATGTTTATAGATAATAGCTTCTTAATTAAATCTGAGAAATAAAGGTTTAAATTTAATGGGATTTTGATTTTTTTTACTTTATTTATCTTATGTTTTGCCTTCATAATAAGGTTTTTAAAACTCAGTTTTCTCATGGTACACTGAAATGTTACTTAAAATTCCAGAATTTTTTGTGGTCTCACCTGAAACCCAAAATCACATGAGTTCTAATAGTCCTTGACCCATGTTGTGTAAATGTCAATGTTCCTTAGGTCAAAACTGAATAAACAAAACTTCATTCTTGCTATTTTATAAATGAAGTTGATGATGACATTTATCCTTTCACACATACTATAGTCTTTCTGTTGCAAATTAGAAAAAACTTATGAGGCAATCTTAACGTTTAAATGTGGACTTGAATTATATCATTTTATCTGAGTAAAATAAAATAATCACATGTGATGTGGAGAATCACTTGCTGATTATAATAACTTCATGCTTACTGGGTCTGAAGATTGTTTTATGTGTCTATTTGAAGGGCAATATTGCAAACAATAGATAAAGTTGGTTCTGTAGGAGTGATCTAATAATGAAGTTAGAGAAAGAATTCATTATTTGATGAAAATAACTACTTCATTTATAATTCTAATATAACCACTAAATGAAAAACCATCTTATTTATCTGTAATATTACTATTATGCTAGCAATTTATTCAAAGATGCAGTTACAAGTTGAATTTTGGATTTTGTACTGAAAATTGTTCTGCATAGTGAATTCTAAGTTTGCTGCTTTGAAAAAAAAATACATTTTCCTTCCCATAAAACTAGTAGTATTATTTCAGCATACCTACCAAAAATAAATAAATCTAGCTTCTTTTTTAATTCCTTATTCTTATTTCATTTTTTTGTCTTATCACCATTAAATACCTTTATTTCATGAAATTCATCCAGATTTTAAAAGATACATGATTTTCACTAAATTTGATTATGTTCATTAGTGGTTTTTACAATGATCACAAACATTTTCTATTTATTCAGAAAGGTTATTTGTCCTAATGTGTTTATTAAAAAACTGGTTTTGTGATTAACTTATCATATATTGAGAATGACAATTAAGTAGTGCTTTGAAATAATGGGAAAGGTAGTCAGTCATAAAAGTAATATTATGAGGAATCACTGCCTAACAGTATCAGGATGAAGAGGGCAAGAATTGGTGAGTTAACTATGTGGAAATACTGCTTTAGGAAGAAATGAAACATGATAGTATAAAGAAATCATAAAGAAACACCTACCTACCTTATATGAATTTAATTCACTCAATTATAGTTTGCATATTAGAAACTATCGTCTCTAGACTAAGGAAGGTAGATTAGATTACTCATTTATTTTTTATATACCTTTGTATTTTTTAATTCCTACTTTAATCAATTATCGCTTTTGAAAGAAAATGATAATATCAAAGCCATTGTCCTTTCAACAAACAAGGGTTTGTGATTATCTGTCAGAGACACTTTTGGAAAGATTCTTAAAGGCAGGAAATTATGTTACTTACTTTAACAGAAGTAGTCTTTGAATAGCCTATTTTTTTCTGAAAAATTACAGCAACAGAAAGAAGAAATTTTTTATGGCAATTAATGATGCAGTTATTTATTCATTCATCAGTACTCTACCAAATGCTGTGGGCACAATGGTTAAAAAGACAAATCCCCTAGTCCTCAACTTGTTCACAATATGGAAGCATAGGATTATGTGTTTAATACCCTCAAGTATTAAAGTAGATAGCCACAGTAAAATGTATCATACAAATGTTGTTTTGCACTTTCTAGCTTGTTTATACACAGATACCAGAAATAAAGATATGATACTCTCTTTAACCTCATTCACACATACATATTATACTCCAGGCAAAACTATAGAATCAGAAGTCTTTGAGTGAAACAAGATATGACTAAATGTGTTAAGAAATAGAAATCTGGTGTGCCTGGGTGGCTCAGATGGTTAGGCATCTGCCTTCAGCTCAGGTCTTGGTCCCAGGGTCCTGGGATTGAGTCCTGCATCAGGCTCCCTGCTCAGCAGGGAGTCTGCTTCTCCCTCTCTCCCTCCCCCTCCCCCTGCTTGTTCTCACTTGTTCTCTCTCTCTCTCACATGAATAAATAAAATCTTAAAAAAAAAGAAATAGAAATCAGATTTTTAAGAAGGAAATAGGAAAAGCAGAACTTGACTATAGCTTATTCACTGACATATTTAGAGCGAAAAAGCAAAAGGGGAACTGTTAGCCTAGAACACAAGTTTTGGTAGAGCTTACCCAGGTTTGGAATCTCTGACCAGGTTAAATCATTCTTGCTGCATGTTACTTGTACTTCAGTGTCTTTCTTTCACACTCTGTAAACACATCATCATCGTGATGTGCTAGGGCAGGGACTGTACCTCCCTGACTATTGCATGCTGCATCTCTACTCTGTAGCGCAGTAACTAACATAGAGTAGGCACTAAGTAAATTTTCGCTGATTGATCAGTGAAGTGTCCAGTTATAGTATGATACCATTAGCACTAAAAATTGACCAGATGCTTTCCTTTGCTCTCAATCTGAGCTCACTCACATAAGCAAGATTAAAGTACGTCTCCCTATTGGAATTGTTCAAGAAGAAAAAAATTGAAAATCATATAATCTGCTAAATACTTATATTGAAAGATGTTCTATGCATCAAATGCTTCAGAATTTAGTTGATCTAAAGCAGATGGGAAAAAAAAAGAAATCTCTGCTTGCAAAGACTGAATCTCATTTTGAATCTGTGGAGTTAACGACTAGCTCTGGAAATGTTCTAGCAAAAGGATTGTCATTCTTAAGAGCTCTGATTCTGATACCAACTATCTCGCTTTACACTTTTTGGGTCAATATCTATTTTGAGAATCTAAAGAAAGCTCTTAAAACTCTTGTTAGGGAAAAACAACAACAAAAACAACTGTGTCTTATAAATATGTATATATGTATCTTTGTGTGTGTGTGTGTGTGTGTGTGTGTGTGTTTGAAGGGCTTTATAAATGTTCTAATTGTAATCTACTGACCACTCTTAATGAAATACCTTAGAAAATATTGATATCTGAAATGAGGCTAATTATTTTTAAGTTGATGAATTTCCCTTCAAAAGAAATGATGCCACAGGACTATAAAATGCAATGTAAGTGTGAGGTAGGAAAGTTATATATTGAAAAACTAAACAAGCCAATGTGAATAATCAAGAACTAACATTTTCCATTAGCAAACTCTCCTCCTGCCAACAGTCAATACCAGCTCGAATGGCAATTCAGCTAGAAACAGCATTTATAGTTTTTATTTATTGAATAATATAGATTGCATAGAATAGTTTAGGAAAGAAATAATTTAAGTTCAATGAAAATGAAATTTATTAAATAATTTGGGCATAGAGAGCAGTTATGGACTGAATTTATAAGTTGCCCTAACTTCCAATACCTCAGAGAGTGATTATACTCAGAGATAAGGCTTTTAAAAGATAAGTAAGGTGAAATGAGGACGTATTGGTGGGCCCTAATCCAATATGACTGTGTAAGAAGAGGAAATCAGGACAGAGGCAATGGAGCCAAGGCCATTTGAAGACCCAGGGAGAAAACAGCTGTCTATAAACCAAGGAGAGGGGCCTTAGAATGAAACCAAGCCCCATCAACATTTTGATTTGGGACTTCTAATCTCTAGAACTATGGAGAAATAAATTTCTTTTGCTTAAGCTATCCAGTCTTTGGTTCTTTGTTATGGCAGCCCTAGCAAACTGAGATAATAGCCTTTCCTTTTTCAGGTGAATGACCTGTTAAAGAAATAATCATTATTGGGATGACTCAGTGGCTCAGTCGGTTAAGCGTCTGCCTTTGGCTCAGATCACGATCCCAGGGTCCTGGGATCAAGGCCCATATCGATTCCCATATCGGGCTTCTTGCTCAGTGGGGAGCCTGCTTCTCCCCCTGCCTGCCTCTCCCCTGCTTGTGCTCTGTCTCTGTCTCTGACAAATAAATGAAATCTTAAAAAAAGAGAGAAATAATCATTATGAATATTAATAGAGGATCATTTCATTACAGGATTTGATCTGTCTCTTCAGATATTTTATTGAGCAGCCTAACATGTGCTTGCTTTTAATGGAATCGTTACAAATTGTGAACAATGTTAAATTCTACTCCCCAAACCGTAGTACTTGTATCTATCCAACAACCCCTCCTAAGAATGGGAGGAATATGGTTGATCCCTTCCTTCATTGTGATGGATTCCTTTACAATGGCAGGATTTCCCTTGAATACAATAACCAGAAACACACTGAGAAATGGAAAAGGAGGTTTATTTCTCTGACCAAGGGAATAGCTTTCTTTGTGCAAGGGAAAGGCAAAATATTACCATAGAAATTGACTAGAAAAAATTGCTAACCTTCTTTAAAGTCTCAAAACTACTTTCTTCACTATTTTCTTGCAAATCTTTCAGACAAGGGGGAATAAGGAGGGCTTTATTGGTTTGCAATTTTTCTTTAGATTTGCCACTTTGTGTTGTTTTAAGTCTGTCCTCTAACTTATTTATGAAGGTGTCTTGAATTATTTGTATCATTCCATTTGCCTACGGTCTACTCACATTATTTCAAGGTTAGTCTCTCTGAATTCATTAATGTTTGTGTTCAGAATAATCATTTTTGATTTCCCAGTTGTAGTCAGAGGCTGTAGCATTTCTTAATGTCTTATCATTTCACATTTCTCTAAGTTTTATTTTTTTTAAGTAACTGCTAAAGAGATTGAAAGTAGCAATGATTACAGACTTCTCTAACACTGTTTATCACTTAAGAAAACATCTTCAGCTACCAGACATTCCAGTTACTTTATATTCCCTTGAAGGAGTATATTCCAAAGAGCACTTTATCAAGTGTCCAAGTGGGTTGAAAATCTACATTTAAAGTTTAATCCATGAATTGACTTAACAAATATTTACTGAATACCTTTTTTTTTTTTTTTTTTGCATGAGGTACTGGGTCATCAACTAGGAATGGAGGAAAACTACCCCAGTCTCTGCCTCCAAAGAACAAAACAACAGAAAGGCAACAAATTGATTGCCAGTGTTTTCAAATATGGTGTAACGCGAATTGTGTCACACCACCGCAATGTAGAAAATGACTTTTCCTCAGTGGTCTCTATAACCTTTTGTTATTAACATTATGAGCTCTCATAAAGTAACCCAATTTAAAGTTGTTTTGATTTTGAAAGTATTTGCAGGAAAGATACTCTAGTTTCACTGTAGTTGCTCATTATATAATCATAGTGACATTTACTTTCTTCATGGAAAAATGGAGAATATAATGCCTGTCTTGTGGACTTCTATTTGGGATAAATGATACGTGTGTATATGAATGTGTGTGTGTGTGTGTGTGTGTGTGTGTGTATACATAGTGTGTGTGTGTATTCATGACATTCACACAGTATGGAAGTGATGTTCTGGTAAATGTTTAGCAGCCAATTCTCCAGAAAATAAAAAAGCCCTGATAATGTAGTATTACGGGTTTCCATGGTATAAGAACTCAACGTGGCTGATTTCAAGTTATCAATGTGACATCTACCAGCTCACGAAATTTCTGGAAATATAACAGTTGGCTGTGGGGATCCAGTATAAGTCAAGTCTAACACAACACTGCCCTATGAGACAGCTACTTAACCTACCATTGTGACACCCTGGATGTTTGACAAATGGTAGTCTTTTTATTCATATTCAAATTATGTACATGTTTGGGAGGAGGGAATACATTAAAAGTTATCTACTGTTTGTTTATTAATTATGATATGAAATAAGAGATTTTTTTCTGGCTACTCCCAACAACAGTTCCTTATAATGGAGGGGGTGGGTCTGGGGTGGAGAACTTTAGAAAAACATATTTTTCAATGGTTAAAAGTAAAAATATTCTTAATCCTTGAAGAGTACAAAGTTGACAGATAAATATTAAATCACAGCTATACTTATTATTAAGTAGACTTCCCAGCCAAAAAAATGTCTTAGCAGAGTTTGTTTTCTGTTCGCTTCTTTTTTCCAAGATTTTATACTCTACTCTTTTTGAAGTGCCATATGAAACACATTATGGGTTAGAACCATTTAATGACATTATCAGTAGTACAGACACCATTATATATAGTTATATTGCTAGAAGAAGGGTGGGCATTTGAGTTTATGTTCCAGTAGATACAAAATAGCAGTAACAAGACTTCATGTAAGAAATAGGCTGGGTTTGAGTCAGAGTTAAAGAAAAGCTGACAAGAAAGAGAAAACTGTATGGGAAAAGACAACCTAATTATTTTATTGTGAGACTTTGTTTCCTTAAAATTATGCTTGGAAAAAATTCTAAACTGAAAGAAGCCAACAGGCCATGTGGAGAAAACTGTATTGTTACCCATTCAAGATACACTTGTATGTTTATAAATATATGGGTAATAGGAATGAGGTGAAGAGGTTTCTGCCAACAGGGAGCCAGTTGAGTTTTCAAACTATAAACTTTTTTTGGCAGATTTAATAGAAGCAGAGGTTAGCAATTTAAAATTTCTCACTGTGTGGAAAAAGTCAGTCCAAAATCCTGTACTGGGTTGGAAGAGGACCATTGGAACCTGGCAGGGCAGCAGAGAGCAGATCACATATTACTCAGGTCTCAGTTTATAGATTTCTTTCTCACCAACATATCCCCTGATCTTAGGTGTCCCTCATATATGTACCCATATAATCCTATATTTATTGTTTTCATTGCATTGATTAGACTTTATTAAGATCACCTTTTAAGTAGTGTGTGTCCTGTGTTGGAGTGAATTCCTGGGGAGAATAAGGCTGCACATGTGAGTATGGATGGAGGTTGTCTCTAACCAAGAACTGAGTACACAGGTCAGTAGAAAGTCTTAAGATTCTGCTTTCCTTTTCTCCCCGCATTACCTTGTGGTGTTCATGATCTCTCTCTTTATAAATATAAGCAGCCACTAATGCTCATATCTGAGGGATAAGACAGCACAAATCTCTGTCATGGTGAGAAGTTGATGAAAAAGGTATTGCACTTAAGCATTCATTTCCGTATTGTGTTCCCCTAGAACCCAAGGTTCATGTATTAAAATTTAAGTGCTCTATCTACTCTCCTTCCTGCCTCTTTGTCGTGGTCTGAAGGCAAAACCCTTTCCTAAGGTTTTGACTGGGAGAGTAATTAGCAATGGTTCTCTGATGCTGGGGACATATTGCCTGAAAGACAATGCTTCTTCACTTCTTAACTCACTGGAAGGGCCAAAATCTAGACTAGGCTCTTTTTTAACCCTTGTATGACATTTATCATTTACAAAGTAACTGATACCTTACACACAAAATTCCTAGACATTTCTGGAGTGCAACCAATGTATGAAAGACACACATGCCAATAACAAAATAATTGATAGAATTAACTAAAGAGATGAAACAAAAAATTAAATTAAGTGCATCTGATGTATATAAGGATATAAGACAGGAGATTAGTATGCAACAAGAACAAAAATCTTTAAAGAAGAACTAGGTAGAAATGTTAGGTCTGAAAAATATAATAGTTTAAAATAAAATTGTTGGGGTGCCTGTGTGGCTCAATCGGTTAAGCATCTGCCTTCAGCTCAGGTCCTGATTTGGCCCTGGGATGGAGGCCCCATAGGGCTCCCTGCTCAGTGCGGAGCCTGATTCTCCCTCTGCCTCTGCCTCTGCCCCTCCCCCGCTCAGCTCATGCTCTCTCTCAAATAAATAAATAAAATCTTAATAAAATGGTTTTAAAAACACAATATGTAGATATATACCAAAGAAGCTATAGTTTCTCTTGGCATTCTCTTTTTTACCTCTTCTAGATCCACTCTCCAGTTATCCACCTTGTTCTTATTCCATGAATTATACCTCAAGAAAAAAACCCTGCCGTCCTACTTTTTGTCAGAATCAGTCAATGGGTTGCACATTGGGAGATCAGAGAAAGAAGAGATCGTTCATTTATTCCCATGGCTCATTCACTGCCTACACCAGTTCTGCAGTGGCTGCTTTTCTCTGTTAAATTAGATCTGGTTCTGGTAACTACTCCCTCACCTTGTCTCTTCAGGTACAGCATGGTACAGGTGGATGTTACTACCTCTCAGCCACTTTTCCATACCTTATCGCTTTCCCTTAACCCTGCCCACACCTCAGAAAATGATCCCTTTATTAAACCCTTTTTAATCACCCTTTTTGTAGGTGCACTTATTTGCTTCTTGGATTCTGACCAGTATAATACTGTGTCATCAGAAGCCCAGGAAGCAGGCCTTGAAAATAGAGTTTTGAGACTGAAATTTTACCTGTCTGAAGAGTTACATACATTACCTCCTTACCCGGGGCAAATGGAAAACTCTACACCAGCCACACTGGAATGAGAAGAAGCGCAGGTGCAGGGCTAAGTGAGGAGAGAACAGTGGCTGAGGCATTGAGGTTTGTTTTGCAACATAGGTTGGCCCTAGAAAGAATACCAGAGTAAAAGCAAGTAAAAGTCATGATGGCTTTATGGCTACTTTGATTATGTTTATCTCCTGTAATTGTGGGATAGATCTGGCTGAGGATTATTACTTTAGGATTGTTAACTAAAGCCCTGACTCAACCTGGGCCCAAAGTCAAAGAGGATAAAACAGCAGGTATTTGCCAGTGTTAATATGTTAATGTGCATTTGAATCATTGGTATCTTTCAGGAGTCTGAATGCCAAGAGTCTTCATTTCTTTTTTTTTTTTTTAAGGTTTTATTTATTCATTTGCGAGGGAGAGAAAGAGACAGAAAGAGCACAAGCAGGGGGAGAGGCAAGAGGGGAAGGGAGAAGCAGACTGACCGCTAATCTGGGAGCCCAATATGGGGCCTAATCCCAGGAACTGGAGATCATGACTTAGACTGAAGGCAGATGTTTAAGCATCTGAGCTACCCAGGTGTCACAAGAAACTTCATTTCTAACGAGATCCCAGGGATTATCAATGTTCCTGATCTACACATTGCAAAACTATAAAGGAAAGAGCCCAAAAGTTCAGAAAGTAGGGGATGTTGAATTGGAACTATCATGCGCAATCTGCTCAGCTTGTCCTTCCGTAATCATATGTTCCAGAAGGTTTGCAAGAAACAGGTCCCTCACCATGGTATTAAAAAAAAGAAAAAGAAAAAAAAAAAGCTTTGTGACTGAAACAAAGATGTTGCACTGAATTTGAACTTCTTAATTGCAAAGGGGACAGGGAAAAATAGAGGCCAGATGGCTGCATTTAACCAGCAAAATCAAGTCATAAGGACAGAAATCTTTTGACTTAATGGGGATCTATGTGATGGCTATTTGATCATAGAGTCTGTAGAGGTGAACTAGACGCACAGTATAGAAAGGTACTGTTGGCAAGTATTAGCAGGAAAATAGGTTGGGGGGAGGGGCAAACATCTAGCTGGAATCAGCTTCTTACTCAGTTTCCAGATATAAGGAGGACCTGAAGCCCCTTAATTGAATAGGGGGTCATGTCCCTCTAAGAATTCTGAAATATGTTAGACATACATTATGTGAAATTATGTGAATCTTTCACCAAACTTTCTCTAGAAGGACCACTGGCTATTTACTAAAGTGACTTTGTACTAGGGCTAGGAAATCACTCTGAGTTTCTGAATGATAATAGATAATGGCTCTGCTATGGCCAGCTCCTGGAGACCTAGTGTTAGATTTTAGGTCTTGGAGTCTTGGCCAGCATATACCTCAATCTGTGTAGTAGGACAAAAAAGTCTATCCCCTTATTATTTCCGCAGTTCCAGAAATTGCAGACACACACACACACACACACACACACACACACACACACACACATCTTTGGACTCTTTGCTTTACACTTTTGTAATTTGCAGATCAGCAACATTGATAACCCCTGGGATCTTGTTAGAAATGAAGAATCTGACATTCAGACTACTGATAGCTACTGGTGATTCATATGTATATAAATACAAGCCTAATTTCTAGAACTGAGGGAAATAATAAAGGGATAGGCTTTGTTTAAGATGCGCAAGTATTTCAAATGTATATATGCTCTGAATATATTGCCTAGAATGATTCCTTCGTTGGTAACTTGACCCATGGAGAGAGAAGACCAAAGTGAAAGCCCCTGGAAGAGTTGTATACTCACCCATTGTCAAGATATGCTTTCTTATTGAACTTGATTTTTTTGTAGGTTCAAACACAAGATGAAACTTTGGAATGACTATGAAATATTGTATACCTTAATCAGGAAGTGATACTAATATCAGTTGCCATTCCAGCTTTTGTTTCTTTTCTGGAGCAAATCAGTGAACCCTCTCTATGCTACTATTGGCCTAGAAATTACATGGTTTCTAATTTCAACCAGCAAAGACAATCAGAAAAAATTTGCTTACTCGTGCTCCTGATTGCAGTGCATCTTTCCTATTGTACCCATCATTTCATTTAAATATCCTGTCTTTCATATTACATGTCGGGTGAACCTTCATCATTTTTGATCAAAAGAAACCACTCTGGTCATAAAGTGGACATGGTAGCAATTACATTGATGTTAATTTATTGTCTTTCTTCCCTTGCCTCCAATCATTTGCATTTGACCCTCTAACAACAGGAGTTTGAACTACACAGGTCCACTTGAACAAGGATTTTTTTTTATAGTGCAGTACTGTAAATATATTTTCTCTTCCTTATGACTTTTAATAACATTTTATTTTCTCTAACTTACTTTATTTTATGAATGCAGCATATAATACATGCAGTATATAAAATATGTGTTTATCAACTATGTTACCATAGGCTTCTGGTCAAGGGTAAGCTATTTGTAGTTAAGGTTTGGGGTAGTCAAAAATTACATGGAGGTTTTTTACTATACCAGGGTTAGCACCCCTAATATTTGTGTTGTTCAAAGGTTAGCTCTGTATACAAGCACAGTGTTTTAGGTTTCAGTATGGAGTATAATTGAATTGAACCATGTGATGATGTCAGTGCTCACAGGACCTCATGTGTTTCTTCCTTCGGAGTGCACAGTTTCACTAGACAAAGGACAAGAAGGAAAAAGGGTTCAGCTATGCTGAATAGTCTCCATTTCTAATCTAGATCCTCTTTCTGCCCTTTCCACCCTAAAAAATGCAAACTAAGCAATGAGATATTCAAAATGGTTATGTGTCTGGCCTTGATGCATTTTGTGTTTGCTTCCTCTCAGTACAGGTCTTAAGTTCTGCTGACTTGTTTGTGATCTGCTCATCTGGAAGCTTTCCAAAATGAATCATGGTTTAACTACTTATCTTTTCCTTTTTCATCCTGGCACTATCTCACATCTTCCTCCCCCCAGTTAATTACTTAAAAAATTATCTTTGCTCATACCATAGTCTACTGTATAAATGTGTATGTATATGTACATATATGCATATATGTGTACACATACACGTATATGTATTTTTAGACCAAAAATCGAATGTGAGTGGGGGAAGTAGGTGATATTCATGACATCTAAGATGACATGTTCAAACATGAAGATCATAACTAAATAAGAGAAAAATAGTGACAAGTTTTCTGTGTTCTGGAACCAGTTTCAACTTGGCGGGGACAGGGTCCACACCTCCAATAAGCAATTCTCTAAATACTAGTTGGGTGTCCTACAATTCAACTCAACTCTGACACCTAACTACCTGGAGATAGTGTCAGAATCCATAGATTAAGAGTTGAGTGCTACTAGTCTGTTCCCTCCCCACACACCCCCACTTCAAACACCAGTTGCAAGCCTAGGTAGTTAACTTGTGCTTCCAACCAATTAGCTATAAATCAGAGATTCCACAAACCCATCTTTGGGTTTAATTCATTTCCTAGGACAGCTCACAGAACTCAGAGAAACCGTTCGTTCCTTCACTAGATTACTGATTTATTATAAAAGGCTATAACTCAGAAATGGCTAGATAGAAGACATACATAAGGCAAGTTCATGTGGAAAGGGGCATGAAGCTTTCTTGCCCTCTCCAGGCACTCCAGTCTCTCCAGATCTCCATGTGTTACATAGTTATGATTGATTAAATTATTGTCCATTGGCAATTGATCCAGCCTCCAGCTCCTCTCCTCTGTGGGAATCAGGGGGATGGAACTTAAAAAAATTTCAACCTTCTGATTACATCGTTGGTTCCTCTGGTGACCAGCCCTTATCCCTCTGTGATGTGTCTCCCCCCTGCCAACCACATTCCACAAGTCATCTCATTGACATATGGTTTTATCACTCTCATCACTTAAAAAATTCCTAAGGTTTTAGGAGCTCTTGCCAGAAATGGGGACCAATATATATTTTTGTTATAAATCACAGTATCACAGCGGGTAAACAAAGCATCCGTATATGACATGCAGTAGAGTAGGCACAGGGTAATTAGCCTTCAGCTATTATACCATGCTGAACATGTGTATTCAAAAAATAAAATACAGTAAAACTCCTAATGCTAGAAATTCCAGATTACATGCTCAAATAGGGGAACACTGCACATTGGTTTTACTGAAAGGCTCATGAATATAACTTTTTAAAAATCTGCTACAACCTCTGGATAAAGTTGTGTTTATATTGAGGAGTTTGGAAATAAAACAACATTTTTGTATTTTTTTTTCATTTTTGTATTGTTATAAGGAATGTTTTCTTAATCTTATTGCTAATACCTTATTGTTTGCAATAATTTGTTTCTTTGTTATTTTATTTATTTATTTATTTGACAGAGAGAGAGATCACAAGTAGGCAGAGAGGCAGGCAGAGAGAGAAAGAGAGAGAGAGAGAGAGAGAGAGAGAGAGAGAGGAGGAAGCAGGCTCCCCACTGAGCAGGGAGCCCAATGCGGGCCTCCATCCCAGGACCTTGAGATCATGACCTGGGCCGAAGGCAGAGGCTTTAACCCACTGAGACACCCAGGCACCCTGTTTCTTTGTTTTTGCTCTTAGTCTTCATTTTAAGTTTTTAATAGGATTTGAGTGAGACTACACAGTAGAACTCTGGCATCAAATTGCGCTCAATTCTTGCTCTGTGTCACACTGTGTAACTTGAAAGAGTCACTTCGGCATTTCTCTGGCTTCAGTTTTTCTTTCTGAAAAATGGGAGTAATAACATTGCCTAACCAGGCTTTTATTACGAATGAATGGAAGTATATGAAAGCTATTTAAGATAGTGTCCAGCACATAATAAGCAGTCCATAAATCTATAATATTTTGTGATACCTGCTATTAACACTAAGATGAAAATGAAATAACTCCTAATTCCCAGAAAGACAGAATTATGGGTTCTTGGAAAGCCAGATATACTATAAATGTGCATCAATATACTGGATGAGGGGGGTAAAATTGGAGAAATGTCTGAGTCAATACTGAGATATTAAACTTAGCTCTACATGTATCACATTGATTGATTCGCGGATATTGAACCACACTTGCAACCCGGGAATAAATCCCGCTTGATTATGGTGAATGATTTTTTTTAATGTATTGTTGGGTTCAGTTTGCTAGTATTTTATTGAGAATTTTTGCATCCATGTTCATCAGGGATATTGGCCTGTGCTGCTTTTTTAGTGGAATCTTTATCCGATTTTGGTATCAGAATAATGCTGCCCTCATGATAAAAACCCTCAGCAAAGTAGGTTAGAGACAACATTCCTCAACATAAAAGAATATGAAAAACCCACAACTAATATCCTCACTGGGGAAAATCTGAAAGCTTTTTCTCTATGGTCAGGAACGAGAAAGGATGTCCACTCTCACCATTGTTATTTAACATAGTACTGGAAGTCCTAGCCTCAGCAATCAGACAACAAAAAGAAATGAAAGGTATCTAAATTGACAGGGAAGAAGTAAAACTTGCACTATTTGCAGATGACATGATACTCTATATAGAAAACCCAAAAGACCCCAGCAAACAACTGCTAGAACTGATACATAAATTCAAGAAAGTTGCATGATACAAAATCAACATACAGAAATATGTTACATTTCTATACACCAAAAATGAAACAGCAGAAAAAGAAATTAAGAAAACAATCCCATTTACAACTGCACCAAAAATAATGAGGTACCTAAGAATAAATGTAACGAAAGTGATGAAAAACCTATACTCTGAAAACTATACAACACTGATGAAAGAAATCAAAGATGACAAAAACAAAAGGAAAGACATTCCATGCTCATGGTTTGGAAGAACAAATATGGTTAAAATGTCTATACTACCCATAGAAATCCACACAATTAACGCAATCTGTATCAGAACACCAGCAGCATTTTTCACAGAACTAGAACAAACAATCCTAAAATTTGCATCAAACCACAAAAGACTAAAGAGCCAGAGCAACCTGGAAAAAGAAGAGCAAAGCTAGAGGTATCACAATTCCAGACTTCAAGTTATATTACAAAGCTCTAATCATCAAGACAGTATGGAACATGTACAAAAACAGAGACATGATCAATAAAACAGAAAACCCAGAAACAAAGCCACAACTGTATGGTAAATTAATCTTCCATGAAGCAGGAAAGAATATCCAGAATATCCAGAGAAAAGACAGTCTTTTCAACAAATGGTGTTGGGAAAACACCATTTTCCCAACAGGCAAAAAAATGAAACTGGACCACTTTCTTACACCATACACAAAAATAAATTCAAAATGAATTAAATACCTTAATGTGAGACAGGAAACCATTAAAATCCTATTGGAAAATACAGGCAGTAATCTTTTTGATGTTAGCCATAGCAACTTCTTTCTGTATATGACTCCTGAGGCAAGGGAAACAAAGGCAAAAATAAGCTTTGGGGACTTCTCAAAATAAAAAAGTTCTTTCATAATGAAGGAACGAATCACCAAAACTAAATGGTAACCTCTGGAATGGGAGAAGATATTTGCAAATGAAATATCTGATCCAAAATCTATAAAGAACCTAGCAAACTCAACGCCCCAAAAGTAATCCAGTTAAGAAATGGGCAAAAGACATGAATAGACATTTTTCCAAAGAAGATCTACCTATGGCCAACAGACACATACAAAATCTGTTCAATATTACTTATAATCAGGGAAATACAAATCAAAACTACAATGAGATATCAGCTCACATCAGCTTAGAATGGCTAAAATCAACAACACAAGAAACAACAGGTGTTGGTGAGATGTGGAAAAGGGGAAACATACTGTTGGAGGGAATGCAAACTGGTGCAGCCACTCTGGAAGATAGTATGGAGGTTCCTCAAAAAGTTAAAAATAGAACTATCCTACAGTCTAGCAATTGCATTAGTAGGTATTTACCTAAAGAATACAAAAATACTGATTGAAAGGAATACATTCACTCCAATGTCTATATCAGTGTTACCTACAATAGCCAAATTATGGGGACAGTCCAAGTGTCCATCAAGTGATGAATGGATAAAGAAGATGTCAGTGGTGTGTGTGTGTGTTTGTATGTGTGTGTGTTTGTGTCTTTGTGTGATATTACTCAGCCATAAAAAAGAGTGAAATCTTGCTATTTATAACAACATGAATGAAGCTAGAAAATGCTATGCTAAGTGAAAGAAGTCAGTCAGAGAAAGACAAATATATTATTTCATCGATATGTGGAATTTAATTAATTTTGGTACAGGTCATGATCTCAGGGTCATGAGACTGAGCCTAAATGGTGCTCCATGCTCAGCATGGAATATGCTTAAGATTCTCTACCTCTGCCTCTCCCCCTGCTTGTGCTTGCTCTCTGTCTCTCTCAAATAAATATATAAATCTTTAAAAAATTACTGAAAATTTCAAGGATGTAGAAAGGCATGTGATTCTAGGAGACAGTAAGAGGTTTTAGACTATTGCTGCATAAAATACTTTTTTTTCTTGGTCACATTAGAATTCATCTAGTCCTGATTTAATTTGAAGTGCGTATAGGTATATAAGTGAGAACATAATTATATATAAATGAACTGTTTGAACCATGAGGTATCTAAATTTTATGCTAGAATAACTACATAGCATACATAGTATTCTCCAGGAAGCCATGACTCTAAAGTCATAGATTTGATTTTGTGTGATATGAGCAAAACTAAACATACCATGCTCATCTTGCTAAAATCATTCCAGAGTTAAGGACCATTGGTGTGTTTGCCAAGAGGTCTCTCATAGCATGTTTATGAGAGGTTTTGACTTAATTATGCTATTTCTTTCTCTGGGCATCCCCTACAGGACAGAAGGAATTTCAAACCAGTTGTTAAATCCTTTCCCTTCCAACTGTGAAGAAGAAAAATGACTTTCTCAATCATAATCCTATTTTTATGTAAATAAGTTTCTTTAGTAACTTGCTCAATAATATGTTAATTTAGTTTTTGAAAAACTTTTTTTCAAAATCTCTTAAAAGGATGACCCAAATTAATATGAGCCAGCACAATGATTAATTTCTTGACTTCAGTTTCAGAAGGTTGGACTAACTTATCTTTAAAACCCAAATGATTTGGGGGTGGGTCTTGCACCATTACCTCAAGCAATCAGATTTTGTTTCTTCAAATAAATTCCGGGAGCTATTCCTAGAGGATTATAGTGATCATGTTTCTCTAGTGGAATGGTTAAGTGACAGTAAGAATATAAGGTGAATGACAAACTTTAGCACATTCTGTTGCTGCTGATATTATAGTTAATATTCTATGCCTCTTCTGTTACCCATGAGGATGCTAACCACTTTGAGCTAGCATGCCCCCCTGCGGGTCTCAGTTGCTAACTTGTCGGGGGATCCCAAACTGTAATCCCTGAATTGTGAGTGCCTGTCTTTCATGATTTTCTAAGCCATGGTTGCTGTGTTTGTGCATATGCCACCAAGATTGGGCAATAGAATANGCATGCCCCCCTGCGGGTCTCAGTTGCTAACTTGTCGGGGGATCCCAAACTGTAATCCCTGAATTGTGAGTGCCTGTCTTTCATGATTTTCTAAGCCATGGTTGCTGTGTTTGTGCATATGCCACCAAGATTGGGCAATAGAATAAATGTGATATCAAAGTGGGTCACCACGGTGCTCCACAACTTCAGACAAATTTTTGTTAACAACTTAGACAATTTAGATGATGTGGACAAATTCCTAGGGAAAATAAATTACCAAAGTGAATCAAGAGGAAATAGAAAATCTGCACTTACATAAACAAGTATGTAGAATTACTATTTAGAAGTCCCCCTTGCCATCCAGGACACACACACACACACACACACACACACAGAGGCGCCCAAGACCAGATGGATTAAATGGGGAATTCTATTAAGTAATTAAATAAAAACTAGTATGAGTCCTTCATAAACTCTTTTTACAAAGTAGAAGTGAGAGCACCTCTTCTCATTCAATGAAGGCAATATTACTTTGATATTAAGGCCAGACTAAGACATTACAAGAAAAAAATTGTAATGAAAAACCTTCATGAACATATATGCAAAACTACTTTTAAAAATAGTAAACAGATAGTACTAACATAAAAAATTATTATACAGTATAACCAAGTGGGGGTTATCCTAGTAATTCAAGATTGCTTTGACATTTGAAAATTAATGTCAGTATCATATTAATAGAATAAATTATTCAAAACACATTCATCTTAATAACTAAAGAAAAAGCATTTGACAATGTCTCAAACCCCTTTTGATAAAACCTCTCAACATCCTATGAGTAGAAGGAAACTTCCTCAGCCTGATAAAGTCCATAGCTAACATCATACTTAATAGTGAAAGACCAAATGGTTTCTCTGTAAGATTGGGAAGAAATGCAAGGACACTTGATTTCATCATTGCTACTCATAATTGTACTGGGGTTTCTAGGAATGAAAAGAATTTAGATTGGAAAAGAAGAAGTAAAGCTGATTTTATTTGTGATGACTCGATCTCCTATGGGAAATTCATAAAACAGACCAAGAGAGACACACAATTATTATAACTAATAAATGTGATTAGCCAAAGCTTAGGATACAAGATGAGTATAAAAAAGTCAACATATATTTTATATGCTAGAATCAAAAGTCACCTGGAAGTGAAATTAAGAAACAGTTATATAAATAATAGCAAGGAAAAGCAGAAGAAAAAGAAGAAGAGAGAAATTTTAAAAAGTAAATTTAGAAACATACCATGATCATGGATTAGAACAACTCTGTATTATCAAGAAGATGATTCTCTCCAAATTATAATTTAAATCAATATCAAAATTTTAGTAGGCTTTTTTTTGTCAAATGTAAGCTGTGATATACTGAAATGCAAGGATTTAAAATTACCAAACAATTTGGGAAAAAACAACAAAATTGTATGATTTATACATCAGATTTTAAAATTTGTTATAAAGATATTTCAAAAGCATTATGCTATGTAAAAACTCAGATATGACTGTCCATTTATTTTATGATCCCATTTATATGAATCATCTAGAAAAAGCAAGTTTATAAAATTAAAAAGTAGATCATCAGTTGCCCAAGGCTGAGAATAGTTGAAGATATTAAATGCAAATGAGTGAGATCATGAGAGAACTTCTTGGACTGATGAAAATATTCTAAAACTGGATGGTGGTGAGGATTGTACACAGATCTGTACATTTACTAAAATATATTGAACTTTGCAGTTACAGTGGGTGAATTTTGTGATACATAAAATATACCTCAGCAAAACTGTTAAGAAAAATTGGATAGGTATATTACGAACATTTAAAATCTGTTTTCCTCATATAGCAAATATGTGTAAATTCTCAGGTAATAAAACTCAGGACTTATTAGAATAATAAAGATAATAAATATGCCATTATTTAGGAAGTGAGGACTACAAGGACCATGTCACCGTACGGGTTCCTGGGACAGAACTAGGGAGCTCACAGAAAAAAAATTGATTAGCTAAGGGCTCCAAAATCTCTGCACAAGATGTGGTCAGGGAGCCTGACATTTTGCACAATGACCTCTAAGTACAATGAGGCTAGTACAGATATAAATATGACTTCAAATGTACACTATAGAGTAGGAATATAAAAATATATTTAATAACAATAACACTTCAAAATATCCATTACATTATTCAATATATTATTCATCACATTAAAAACAATTTGCCTCATGCCAGCGAAAAATAAAACAAGCAAATTTACAAGAGAAGAAAAACCCTCCTACATTGCAAGCTTAGTGTTAGCCCTCTTATATGCAGGCAAGGAAGCAAGCAGCAGAAGTACTCTTCTCAAGTTATTCACAGTTCTGGGTGAAAACAACTATGAAAACAAAAGTTTCAATGTAAGATGTACTGGTGGCTTTTAAAGTGGATTATATGTAAGACATAAAATTTGTCTAAGATTTTATAAAGAGCATGTATAAATGTAAAACTTTAAGGGAATCAGTTTTTAAATCTTTAAATTCCATAATCCTTTGTTTTTTCTGGAATTGATCTTCCTGATAATATACTTGAAATAAAGATGCAGAGATACAGCTTCCTGCTTACTTTCCCTTCCAGAATTCCTCACACTTTTTTTTTTAAGATTTTATTTATTTATTTGACAGAGAGAGATCACAAGTAGGCAGAGAGGCAGGCAGAGAGAGAGAGGAGGAAGCAGGCTCCCTGCTGAGCAGAAAGCCTGATGCGGGACCCTGAGATCATGACCTGAGCCAAAGGCAGAGGCTTTAACCCACTGAGCCACCCAGGTGCCCCTCCTCACACTTTCGAAAGTGAAACCTTTTTTTTTTTTTTTATAACAACATGACTATGGTGCATGGCTCCAAAGCATAGCAACCTCATGGGCACTATACAAAAGAACAATTAGAAGGCGCCTGGGTGGCTCAGCGACTGCCTTCGGCTCAGGTCATGATCCCGGAGTCCCAGCATCAAGTGCGGCATCGGGCTCCCAGCTCCATGGGGAGTCTGCTTCTCTCTCTGACCTTCTCCCCTCTCATGCTCTCTCTCTCTCAAATAAATAAATAAAATCTTAAAAAAATAAAAAAGAACAATTGGAAATATCTTCAGAGAGGCAAACCATAAGATGCTGTACTCTAGGAAACAAACTGAGGGTTGCTGGAGGGGAGGTGGATGTGGGGAAAGGGTAACTGGGTGATGGGCATTAAGGAGGGCACTTGATGTAATGAGCACTGAGTGTTATTTGCAACTGATGAATCACTAAATTCTACCTCTGAAACTAACAAAAAAATGAATATCTTCATCTAATGTGAATCTAAGGGAATGATATAACCAAGGATTGAGTAACAGATTCTATATTATTGCTTTCAACAAAATTGAATAAAACATGTGTCACCTGCTTGATCGTTAACTTTTGAAGATAGAGTACTAAATTTAGTGGCATGTAACTCAAGAGTTGTTTAAAAAGGGTGAATTTTAATAATGAAAGATCCATTCTCATCTGCTTAAAGATGAATACTTACATCTACAAAAGCAATAAGAGAAAATGATTGTAGACCATTCTAGAAACAAATAATTTTGATTGTGGACATGTGAAACAATAGAAAAAACAAATTGACAAATTGCTATTTCTTTCATTTTACATTTTCATGATTGTTATTTAACAACAATTTTAAATACATTTATATTGTTTTGATCAAGTTTGTACTAAGGATAGAATGATAATTAAAACATGCAAATGTTCAATGGAGTATATAGTCAATGAAAATTTTTAAATTATGCAACTTTGTGCTTCAAAGAAATATGACAGGTCGATTACTGAACTCTTTTTTAAAAAATATATTACATAAGGAAAAAATCACACAGGAATTTGGAATATGTACATATACAAGAATGAAAAGGAATTATGTAAGTATTTTGATTTTTTTAAAGATTTTATTTATTTATTTAACAGAGAGATCACAAGTAGGCAGAGAGACAGGCAGAGAGGAGGAAGAGAGAGGAAGGAAGAAAATTAATTCCAAGAACCTTAGCAGGTGCTATTGTATGGACAATTAAAAGGCCTATTGTTTCCAGTAGCTTCTCATGATTAGAACTGGAAATGCATGTGACTGAACAGTTTTTCTTTTTTAAAAAAATATATGTATAAATAGACCCAAGTCTTATACGTAAACCCAAGAATGTCTGTTTATAAAATAATTCACTAAATAATTCTCCTTAAAGCAAAAATTTAAAAATAAACTTGACCTCAGTTGAAAGTAAAACTCTATTATAGGCTATTATATAAAAATGTTAAATTTATCCCTCTTTCGATCACAGGATAAACTGTATATCATTATTTATCTCATTTACTGAAAATATCCATATTGTACACTTACTTTAATTTTATATAGAGAAAGGCTACATTTTATTTTAAGTGAACATCACAATGTTATATATAGTGTCATAGCTGGAAGTGATGGATATCACTGTTAGTGGCTTCATGATGAAATGATCATAAAAATAAAACTCTGTATATTAAAAAGCAACAACATAACTAGAATAGACAGTAATGTGATGTTAAATTAGTGACAGGTAGTGATTGAGAAAAGAGTAATGAAAACATTATTTTTTTTGCAATTTTTATGTGAAATAAAAGAGATCTTGCTCAGTTGTTGGTTTGAAAAGTATACAGTGTGCCTCTATTCTTTCGGTTCATTGGAGAAATAATTCTGCATTCTAAATAGTTTAACATGGGGCGCCTCGGTGGCTCAGTGGGTTAAAGCCTCTGCCTTTGGCTCAGGTCATGATCCCAGGGTCCTGGGATCGAGGCCCATATTGGGCTCTCTGCTCAGCAGGGAGCCTGCTTCCTCCTCTCTCTCTGCCTGCCTCTCAGCCTACTTGTAATCTCTCTCTCTGTGTCAAATAAATAAATAAAATCTTTAAAAAAATAAAAATAAATAAATAAATAAATAAACATGAATTCTAGATATATCATTTTTCTAAATATACTATTGGACTTTTTTATTTACTATTTGAAAATCTCACTTTTGAGTGTGAGATTTTTATTAAAAAGTCCTTGTGGATATAGTATGAATCAACGACTCTCATACAGATTTCAGGTTTGGTTAGAAATGGGAAGATTGACTTCATCAGGAAAGTGAGATGCATGACATAAGCAGAAAACCGAGAGAGCAGGAAGGCAGTTGCTAAGCCACTCCTAGCAAAAGCAGCAATTAGTCAAAAGATAGCCAAGTTAAATACAATCAGACAAACACAACCAAACTAAAATTGGGGAAGATTAAAGATCACTGGCAGCGGGCAACTTGGAGGTTTTCTTTTTGTTTTTTGTTTTGTTTTTTATCCATCTGATTCTATTTCCTCACTGTGAGGAAATGAAATCGAGAAGAATAAAAACATTTCCGGTTGGGAAAGGCACATTATTATAGTACAAGTCCTTGATCTGAAGAAGAATGAAATAAGTGGGAAGTTGGGGGAAGGAATTATAGGCAAAGGGATGATAAACAGTGAAATGGGAGGGCAGCTCAAAATGTATAAATACTCAAAATAAATTCCCAGCAGTGGTGCAAGGATGAATGAATGTGTGGACCTAGGATGAGGATTGGTGCTAGGTAGCATAAGAATTTACATTTTAACCAAAATTATGTGGACTCAATTTTAGGAAGTCATTGCAGTCTTTTAAAATAGAGAGACAGCTTCTAGATCTTTGTGTACCTTCATTTTCCTGAGAATGTTTCCTAATCCTCCTCATCCAAATTACTCCACTTACAAAATTCTCAATTTTATTAAACCTTCTGACAGATGCACAAGTCTGCTTTAGAGTTTTCAAAATATTTATTATCTTTAAACTGAGCCTAACTTTTTAAAGTTGTTTCTAGAAGTAAATAGGCATGATAGAGAAATACTCAAATCTATATAGAATGACATTCAGATATTTTGTGGTTTTATAGATATACTTTCACATCACATGCAAATAATACAAGAAGTCAGTGTCTAAGTCCACACAAATTCAGCATCTAACAAAATCACCATTATCACCAATAAAGAGTATCTGTTCCTGTACTGTCTGTTTTTTAAAAAAGATTTATTCACTTATTTTAGAGAGAGAGAGAGTGAGTGAGTGAGTACGCAGGGGTTGGGGCAGAGGGAAAAGGAGAGGAAGAATCTCAAGTAGACCCCCTTGCTGAATTCAGCGCCCCATGGAGGGGCTCAGTCTCATGACCCTGAGATCATGACCCTGAGATGGTTCTTGAGCCAAAGTCAAGAGTGGGGCGCTTAACTGACTATGCCGCCCAGATGCCCACATTGTCTGATTTTTAATGGGGCATTTTACTTCTACAAACAACTGAACCAGCTCACTAACATAACAAGCAGTAACATTGCAAGTGACAAATATTTATTATCTAAATTACTGTTTTATTCAAACTGGTGATCCTGAAGTGAAAATCCTGTGTATTATATTACCAATCACAAGAGTTTTCTTGTTTTTCCCAATCCTTATTTTTAACAAGTGCCATGAGAAAATATAAATTTATCCTAAAGCTATATAATATTATTGCTGTGCCTTTTCTATGTTAATATAAATGTAACATGGCAGATGTTATATTATTAAGGTTTATATTGCCTATACTCTTTCACTTGTCCATCTTAGAAAGGTTCACTCGGTACTCCATGAGGCAAACTATTGTGCCTGTCAGCTTACCTCACAGATCTAGGAATAATGAACACATCAGATGCTGACCTCAAACAATATTCCTTATGATTTGTTCCCTTTCATAGCACACTTGGGTTATGCCCCATTACATCCCATGCATTGTTTCATCTCAAGAGTTTCTCAGACAATGCAGAGGTGGGGGAGAGGAAGAAATAGGAAAAAAGGGTGGATTTCCCAGTTACAGAAAAATTGTCTTTAATGAGGACCAAATGAAAGGCAGAATCCATAGCTACTCTTTGAATAAGGAGGCAGATCCCACAGGTTTTTTCAGATTTCTGTGATCATTATACTCCTTTACTCTGCTCCTACTTAAACTAATTCTGGAGATAATAAAAGCTGGTGGCCCAGATTAATACTCATTTTTGGCTTTAAATATTCATATCTGTTGTTGCTTTCCCTTACTGGGAAAGTCAGTTTTACTAAAAAATACACTGTATAAAAATAATTTTTAGAATTATTAAATTCAGTGGCACTTTCTGCATCATTTTTTTGAAAATGTTATTAAAGTCTTTAAGTACAAGTGTATCTTTGTCATGATATATGTGTTTACAATTTTTTTTTAGAAAACTAAAAGATTCTGTCTTTCGCTTCTCGTTATTCTCTCTGTTTTCATTATGCATGTGTTTCCTGTGCCTTTTGTTTGTTCCTATGATTCATGTTTGCCTTCCAGGAGTGGAGTGTATTAGAGGATAATAAAATTAGATGATCCAACTCCTAAGTAGCATAAATGAGAAAAAAGAATATGGTGACCTCAATGAGGTTTTCTCCCTTATGGCTTTCTCTCTCAATTTCTCATGTAAATTCCTTACCTGCTTCCACTCTTCAGGAAGACCCACCATACTGAATTCAGTGTTAGTCCCAGCCAGGAAGATAAACCTTAGCTCATAAGAAGCAATGTATTATTTTTAAGCACTATATCTTACAGACAATATTATCACTACAAGTACAACTTGGTTGTTTTGGACCATTTGTCTTGACTTGTTAACCAGGTATAGGAACCTTATCTAGCTTTTTACCTATGAGTATTGATTTAATGATTCTAATTTTTAACTCCCTTAATATGTTCTATTAAGGATATATATTATAATTATGAAACTAAGTAGGATAAATTCTCATAAAACATATTGCAAGTTGAATCAAGGTAGATACTAATTCTGCTTTATAGAAAAGATAGATCTGAAAAATGAAAAAGCAATCAGTATGAAAGTCATTGAAAAATAAAATAAAGAAAAATAATATATTGGGTAACTTTTGTTAGAAGGACATAGTTATGACATTGTTATTTAGAAGAAAAGAAAATAACAACTTTCTTTTTTCATGAAACTAGTCCCAAACTGAAATATAAATATGAAAATACTAACTAAAAATAAAGAGAAGTAAATAGTGGGAAGATAGGAAAATCTGATCCAAGTCATAGCATAAGACTGAAGGTTTAACATATGTTTGACAGAAGTCCCAAGAGTGGTAAAGAGAAAGAACAGGGCCTAGAAAATTTTGAAGAGATAATAGCTAAGAATTTACTAAAACTAATGAAAGACAATGACAAATCCATGATGTGTCTGAAAGCCCAAGCGTGCTAATTGAAAAGAAAAGCACAACTAGGCACGTAAATAAGAAACATAAAAAAGAAATCTTAAAGGAAGACAGAGAAAAAAGGAATATATTCACTTTCATATTTCATAAAATGGATTATGCACAGATAGTAAAAGTTTCTCCATTTAAGTTCATGCTAGGTCTTCATATGATTTGATTAACATCAAGAATGTGGAAGCATATCCATCATTGTTTGCTACAGCGATAGAGAAAAATATGTGAAGCTATCAGAAAATGATGCTATTAGACACTAACAATTTCTGTGAAAGAAAAATAATCTCTTTCATGCTGGGAGAGGTATATCATCCCATATATCAAACATGTCATAAATATACATGGGATGCAGGCATAATATTTCTCTTATTAATCAATATTAGAGTCTGGAAATAGCCTCTACCTAAAATATCCTGTGCAATTCTATTCTCAAAAAGCTAAAGAAATGAAAGTGGCACTTTGTGGCATGTGTATCCCTTGCTGGTTGTGAGCTTATGGTAGATACTTACTTTTTCCTTCCCCAAGAGCTGTTGTGTCTGCCTCTGTTCATTTTTGAAATAAATCACTGGATTTTGCCATATTTAAACACTACACATTGAGGAAATAATTAGATATGATTGCACATCTTGCTAAGAAAAAGAAAACCCTGATAAATGTTTCTTCAACTATTAAATGAGCAAATAAGACTGAGTCCTATTATATATACAGAAAAAAAATTATAAATTGTAGGACATAGTCACTCATATCAGCAAAATACTATTTCAGGTCAATTCCTTTTATCATTTGACTGGATTATTGCAATAGCCATTTTAACTATTCTCTCTGTACACATTATTGCTTCTTCCGATCTCTATCAAAATAACTTTTCAACATTAATTTTGGTTTATGGCATGAAAACTTAGTAGTTTTAATCCATTATTTTAATCAGTGCCACTTGGCTCACTGCATTATGGGGAGAAATTTTGGTAGTTACATGACAATGAAATCAAACACTTCATCTACTCCTGGGCCAACTGGCATTTCTGTCTAAATTTGTTCAATACATGCACTCTGCCACACACCCCATGATCCATTCAAAAGCAAGTATTTCAGCCTAAATTTCAAACACCAGGTCCTGAAATCTCCACCCTGTCCTGAGGGGACACATTAATCTCTAAACGTTTATTGCATTGTTCGGTACAGGACATTCTCTGTACTAATTTGTTGTGGATATAAAACAGAGAAACAGCTTACATTTGTATTTTTTTCTGTTCCATACCTCTTTGCCTTGTGTTTTTCCTCCTTAAAATCCATTCCTTAAAAAAAGCAAACTGTTGAAATGTGGGGAAATTTTTTTTTTTAAAATGTGAGCCAAGTCCTGCCAAACTTTCTATTCTTTTTGTTTCTCTTTCTGTGTTCTAATGTATTTTGACAAAGTTGTATTTACTGAACCATTGGTCTACTGGTGGAAGAAAAATAGAAACGTCCAACATCGTTTGCTGTTATCATGGTAACATTTTTCTAAGGGGCTGTATTAACATTGAGACTCTGGCCCAGGTGTGTCTGCGGTAAAGTGGAAACTGATGGATGACGATTCGAAAATGGCCTTTTCAAATGGGGATTAAATGCAGTTAATAAGCCCCAGATTTGGGCTAGAGCAAAAGGCACAAGCCAAGCTGGTTACTACTGCAAATGTTACAAGACCCCGATTTTCATTATTTATTGGCAGGAGACATAAACGAAAAGAATCCCCCAACTCCGCCCGCCCAAACATTCCTATGTGCATGAGTATTATTTTTAAAATTTTACCAGCCCTTTATTTTTTACGATTTATTTATTTATTTGAGAGAGAGCGAGCACTCAAAAGCAGGGGGAGGAGCAGAAGGAGAGAAAGAATCCCAGGCAGGCTCCAAGCTACTGAGCCGGAGGCCAACCTGAGATCATGACCTGAACCAAATCCAAGAGTCCCTCTGCTCAACCAGCCAAACCACCCAGGTGCCCCTTACCAGCACTTTGTAAATTCAAGTTAATAATATGAAAGTGATGGTGTTTTCTTTAAAAATAAAGAAAAGGGGAGAGAGAACCGAGGGCATTTGGAAAGAAAACCGGAAACTATTTCAATGTAAATGACCAAATCTAGTATCATGCATTCCACTCAAGTTGCCAGGGAAAGGGGGAAAAAAAGTAGGTAGTAGATAGTTTTGCCTAGTAATCATGATTATATCTCCCATGATTATAATATCAGTATGCACGTCATATTTATGAAGACTCTGTTAACAGCTTACATGAAATTGTTACACTATCATAGGACAATAGAACAGAGGTTAGAAACTACCACCTCTTGAGGAATTTGGAAAATAACTGCATGATACGTGCTAGGATGAAAGTAATGCTCATTGGTGATAACCAGGATGATAACCAGGATGTCTAGTGTTTAAGGTATTTCAAACTCTTGCTAAATGTAGTTAAATACTGTCAAAGTAGATCCGCCCTGAGAGTTTATTTTAATTTTTTTGATGTGGACCAGTAGGGACTGGAGAAGAGGCCGAAAGGTAAGGACTACATCAGCGCCCAAGGACACTTTCAGCGTTTTACAAGGGAAACCGAGCGAGATGGAAAAAGGGCGGAGTGTCACTTGGCGGCGAGAAGTGGAGCCGGCTTCTGGGAGCAAGGCGCTTGCGGGGAACCTGGCAGGGCCGCAGCCCGGCGGAGAGCGGAGGCGTGGGGCAGCTCGGGGCAGCTCGGGGCAGCTCGGGGCACCTCGGGGCAGCGTGTCCCCGTGTCTTCCAGGTGAAGCCCGCCTCTCTCCAGCTATATCCCTTTGCTGGATCCAGGTTTCTCCTCCTTCCTTAAGTCCTTCGGGACTCACAGCTGTTGCTGTTCCTTACTCGCCTGAGTGCCCATCCCGCGTCTTCCGACCACAGCATCTGATGTCAACAATTGCTTTCTTTTTTCTTTAAAGAAAACTGCATTCATTCCTTTAGTGATTGGAAAACTTAACTGGTACAGGAAAAAAAAAAGTTCAGTCCGCTGGAAAGGAAAGAGACCTAGTGCCACCCAAGAGAACTGGTAGCTCATCTGGGAGAGAGAACTTGGATACAGTTAGAAGGAAGAGCCTGTGCCCGGCAGCCGGACCCTGCAGTCCAGGTGAGACAGGTTTTGCCATCTTCTGAATGTCTGCCTCAGGCATGAAGCCAAATTCCTGTTTAGGTAGCTCCGGGTGGAGGCGGGGGTTGGGGATGCGTGGGGCCAATTTTTTAAAAAAAGTGTTGGTTTTTTTGTGTGTGTGTTTGTTTTGTTTTGTTTTTATCTTTACAACCCAGTGAAATAGGATACTAGGATTATTGTCCCTGTAGAAGCAGTTGCTGAGGTTCAGAAGTTAAATCTTTTTTCTGAAAGGCTCTTTAACGGGTTCAGGATCACACAGCAAGTATAGGGACAAGCCTGGGTTTGAATTCAGTTCTGTTTGATTATCCATTTAGTATTCATTTATCCTTGCAAGCATGTGTTCATTCAGGGTCTGTTTCTTCCATACCTTCCATATGCCATGCCCTCTGCTTGCAGTGATGACAGCTGTGAACTAGGCAGACAGGGACATGCCCTGGTGAATCTCTCAGTAGCATTGTGACCCATCGTGTCACCCTTATCAGACTGTGAGGCCAGAGGGCAGATGCTGTCGCAGCAATGACGTAGCAAAAAAAATTAAAGTGCTTTCATTTAAAAATCAGGAGTGGATGATAAAGTATGCAGAAACTGAAAATTTACAAACTATTTAAATCTTATAATTGCTGACTGTTCAGAAACTACACACATGGATCATGGGTAGTTGTGAGGAGCAGAAAGGGATTATGGATGAACCTGCATTATTCTAGCTCCTTGCCATGCTACCTATTTCTGTGGAAAGTCTGACTGATTAAATACTGAGCCGGGCTAATGCTGGCAGCCTGTATGAGAACATAATCATTAATAACTTAAAACAAACACAATGATTCTTCATTGCGTTCAAGGCAAAATCTTGAATTCTTAAAATTGATAAAATAAACATGTTGTTTGATCTTTAGCTTTCTTTTTTGGTCTCAACTTTCATTGAACTCTACCTTGAACACCACACTTCTATCAGTAAAGTGGTCCATGGAACATTACATCAAAAACTAATGATGTACTGTATGGTGACTAACATAACAACAACAACAACCAAAAAGTAAAGTGCTATTTGCAATTTACTGGGAGTATCCAACTTCCTCTTATTTAGTGGCACATGCATAGACTTTGTTTTTCCATGAGACCTGTCCTCTAACTTCCCCAGAGGTTGGTTATGTCCTTCAGATATCCTCCCATGGAAATCAATTTTATGTGTATTGCAGCATTAGATTAAAATTACCAGTTTGTTATTTATCTACTCCATAAGACTAAGTTTTGTGATGAAAGGGATCTTTTTCTATCCATTTTTTCCCCATCGTTTGTGTGGTTCTGGCATATTATAAGCACTTGGGTATTTATGAAGTGGAGGAAGACTAGGTGGACAGGTAGTTGTAAAATGTAGATCTCCCAAGAGATTGTTTGCACACTGTATTAAAAATATTGAAGTGGTAAGGAGACAAACCATAAGAGACTCCTAATCTCACAAAACAAACTGAGGGTTACTGGGGGGTGGGAGGGTAGGGATAGGGTGGATGGGTTATGGACATTGGGGAGGGTTTGTGCTTTGGTGAATGCTGTGAAAGATGTAAGCCTGATGATTCACAGACCTGTACCCCTTGGGCAAAGAATAAAAATAAAATTAAAAAAAATATTGAAGTGGTAATAGAAAATTAACATGAGTGGGACAAGTGGAATGAAGGAACACAGCATCATAAAATATTGAAAAGGGAAGAGACTTTCTTCTTGAGTACTTGCCCTTGAAAAAAGACTCAAGACCTATTAATATAAAGAAGACTGTAACAATATGGTATTTCTGCTAGAAGATAGTTTTCAATATTGGACCAAGGCAACATTTGTTGAGGGATTAGTGATTAAGTTCCCATCTGGAATGTGGTAGGAATGGATTGCACAGAATTTCTGGCTTTCACAGAGGAAAGTATCCTGCTTTATCCAACACCTTGCACCCTCTTCCCCATTTTTTATTCCCAGCTTCCTGAATTTTTGGACCTAAACTGTGTAACGGTAGGAACTTTTTAGTACTTTTGTCACTGGATTCTGTAGATTTAACATTTGTCCCATTAGCCATCTAATATGTTTGGTGTTCACTATATTAATACTTTTTGAACATTTTAGATCTGATACAACCGTCAAATACATTAGGACATTTTCCTACATGTTTTCCAAAACAAAATAAAGCAAAGCAAGACAAAACAACTAACCAACCAAACAAATGAAAAAGCTATTTCTTGGAGTGTTGGGAGTCAGAGATACAGTATATGACTGCAAAGCTGACCTAGTAAATACAGAATGCCAAGGGATCATACAGCAACAGTGAGGACCTTACAAAAGTTGAAATTAAACACAAGCTACAAAATACATATAAACAAACTTTAGCCTCATTTGTTCTTTCTTCTACCAAAAAGTAATGGAGTATGTTGGGAAGACTTTCCTAAGGACGGATCAAAGAATATATTTTTAAGTGTGTAGTTTAATAAGGTATAATTAAATGTATGATTAAAAATTATAATTCAAGTTGTTTTAATATTAATATCTGTTTTTTTGAAATGTCATTAGTATGACAGTTTATAGAAAAGACAGAAAATAAGATATTAAATTCTTAGAACATACAATTTAATCCAGCTTTTGAGATAATGTACTACTCCACCACAGAGGATGTGAAGTAAATAATTCCAGGTGAGAAAATCTCTTTCTCTGATATATATTTTTATCAACCTTATCATTCCCCTAATGTGTGTTTCTTACAGAGCTATCCTGTCTGGCACTGGTTACAGAGCCCATATTTAGGCACATCAGATAATTGGTTCAGTTTTTAATCATGTTTTAAATAAGGCAATACAATAGGCACAGATGTGGAGGGGGAGAAGGTATGTGAAAAATACAGAGAAAGGTTGGAAACTATGTCTATTAAGGCATCCTAGTTGTTTAACTTGGTATGACAATTGGAAATTTGATATCAGAAAGGAAAATTGATAACGTCTAATCACTGAAGTTCTGTGGGATGGAACAAGGAATAAATTCTTACATGTAGTTCAAAAATTTCAAGTAAGGGTCAGTTCCTTTTTAAGTGTAAATATAAGGAAGAATTAATAAATGATGCTACAGATTAGTTCAGTAGCTAAAGATGGGGTCTCTGGAAATATACCACCTGGGTCTAAATCCAAACATGCTGCTTTATTAGCTGTAGAATAGGCAAGTGTTTTCACACCTTCCCACAAATGAAATTAGCAATGATGACATAGTACCAAATCAAAGAGTTGGCATTTGGACAAATGAGAATATTTATAACACATTTGCAACATTTAGAACTGTTAAATATTACTGTAACTGGACTGATAATTTTATAATGTAATCAGTTGTATGTTACTATAAGATGAAATATATAGACATGGTATAAAGGAAATCATAGTTAAGAAAATTGAACCATGTGACCTCAGAATAATCACAATTCAAAGAATCAAGTATTCTCTGGGTAAATCTTCTGAATGAAAAAAGTATTGCCTTTGGTTTGAATAGAAAATATGTAATAGAATTGGTTAGATAATAGTTATTAAGGTAGACATAACTCAAGAAGTTTCTAGTTTAGTGTCTAGTTTAGTACAGCTGGTAGTGGGTTTTGCTAAATTGTCTTTACATAAGTGTGAGGGGGAAACCCCACAATGTTCTGCCTTATAAATAAATCTTTAATAAATACTTGTGGAGTTATTTAATATCATAAATAAACTGGAAGAGTCACAGCAACTCTTTTTATCTCCAGTTGTGTAATATCTGTTATTTTTCTTTCTCTCTGAATCCTGAAACAATAGGCCAATACTGCTTGCAGTTAGGATTTAGATATTTTATTCAGAAGTCAGTGTGAAGCTCAATAACCTTATTGAGAGAAAACAACCAGAAATAAATTGTTACCAAACCCTATTTCCCCCAAAGAAAGGCTATCAAGTTACTATGTAGCAAAGCAAACTTGAAATGCCAATGCAAAGCTGTATCCTGATGTAAGTTAAGTTTGCTGTTTCTGTAAATTGTTTATATATTCACCTTATTGAAAGCTTGCAAGCTAATACTTGATCCCAATCCACTTTGTTTTTATCTGAGGAAATGAAATTCCACTTTATTCTTAGTTCCATTTTTAAATTCACTCTACAAACATTTTTTTAATTGGAAGTTCTGTCCAAAAAAGGGTTCTGNAATTGGAAATTCTGTCCAAAAAAGGGTTCTGTTAACACACACACACACACACACACACACACACACANTAATTGGAAGTTCTGTCCAAAAAAGGGTTCTGTTAACACACACACACACACACCACACACATACACACACACACACGCACACACACGGAAGTGTGTAGCAAATGCTCTATGTAATTCTAGTAATTCTGTGAGGTAAGATTTAGATGAAAAATGGAATTCTTCATTTCCTAACATATTTACCAAGTGCCATTTTTTAGTTCAGTCAAACTGAGGAAGAGTGGGAACATTTTAGATTGATATATAATTATTAGAAAGCCAAATATCTAGACAGAACAAAATGAATGGTGAACTCGTTTTTTACCCGTCTGTTAGACTCACTGAGGTCTTGTAGAACTAATTACATTATTTAGTGCACAGTCTTTGAAAGAATACTCATACACAAACACTTGAGAAACAACATAAAAGGTAAATTTGGTCAGGCTCTCCTTACCAGGAAAAGACTGAGCAGAATTACTGATTCATGTCCGGTGGTCTTACGTTTGCAGAGCATCAGTTGTTTCCATGAAATATTAATGTGATCTATTACAGAGCTTTCATTTCTACTTCAATAAATCTTCCAGATGGGAACATATATGTTTTAGGAGGTCAAATAATAATATTCTGCAAATGACAGTGTGTAAAACATTTTCTGATGAAAAAATATTTGTTTAGATAATCAGCTTTGACAATAAAAAAGATCAACGTTAATTATACTCCAGACTTCTATGCAATAAATGTGACATTTCCATTAATGTTAATGGGAATTTTATGTTTTAATTGTCATTGCTTTGAAAACATATTCTTATATAAAGGCCAGGTTTCATTTTATTATGATCACTAAGTGTTATTTTTTGCTTTTAATATTATGAATCAATAATATTTAGACCTTGGTAATATAATTCAACCAAAGAAATTAAAAGACTTATTTTCTATCATAAAATTAGAAAAGAAAAAGAAAACTCTAGCAAAATAATCAGTGCTTTTACAGACACACATGCATTTATAATTTAGAGAAGGAAAATTAGCTTCAATTTTATTGTTCATATCCATAGGAAAAATACAGTTCTTCTTTCTAACTGTAACTCATTATATGTACATAATCACTTTCTACCTTTAAAAGCAAATTAATATCCTTATCTCTCTCTCCATACACACACACGTATATGCACATATAGGTTTATATACCATATGTATGAAATTCCTAATTTTGCTAATTTTTCAGATTGAATCAAATAAATCATTATGTTGCTTCTGCATCATCTACTTCCAGCCCTTTGTTGATAATATTTCCTCTTTTGAATTTCACAGGACACTAGCATCATGGCTTTTTTTTTTTACATGAAGTTGAAAGTCCTTACTTCAACTGCTGCTGAGATAGTTGATGGAGGTAGCTTTTATTTTAGAAGAAAATAATTTATCAGAAATAACATGCTGTGCTATGAGCTCAATAAGGGCAGGTACATTATATTATTCCCAGTTTGTCTCTCAGTTTTCTTAAATTTATTTTCTCGTTTTATTAACACATTCTGAGCTATAATTTCTGTGGAAGCAGGGACTGTATCTTTTTCATGCATTTTATATCTCTACCTCACGAGTGTCAGGCTTTTATTCATCTTTTCATTCATTCAGCAAACATTTGAGTGTCTATGAATACAAGGTACATAGTTTAAAGCAATGAACGAGATACACATGGTCTCTTCCCCATGATATTCTAGGAGGTACAAAGTCTGTGGTTTGCTTTGAATGAACCAGTATAATTTCTTTTTTTTTTAAAAGATTTTATTTATTTATTTGACACACAGAGAGATCACAAGCAGGCAGAGAGAGAGGAGGAAGCAGGCTCCCCGCTGAGCAGGGAGCCCAATGAGGGCCTCGATCCCAGGACCCTGAGATCATGAGCTGAGCCGAAGGCAGAGGCTTCAACCCACTGAGCCACCCAGGCACCCTAATTTCTTTTTGTACAGTGCAACAACAAGATGAGAATGACCTGTAATACACATGGCATGGGTGAGGAAACTGAAGCAAAGACAAGATTCAGATCTCACCCAAGGTTACAGAGGAAGATGGTCATGAATTCTTGGAGGCCAGGCATTAGAGACACCCCCTTCCCAGTCCTGTTCATTGCATTTTTGATACTTAAATTGATTTTTACCCCCTCAATACTTTATTTGAGGGCTGTTTATGAATTTAAATTGAAGATTTATAGGTACTTTATGTAAATTTTTGAAATAATAATTCTGAAAGCTTCAAAAAGATGGCAGTTTACCTGGACAGCAAAGGCATGAGAGACAAGAGAGCATCAGAATATCATCCTTTGGTTTTCAGTGACTTTATTGCCTTTATGACTTTCAGAAAATCATCAAATTTTCCCTGTATTTATAATGTATGTGTTGGGTTTAGAGGGTTTCTACTCAACTCTGTAGGGGTATTTATGTAACTGCATTAAATGGAAAAAATTATATTTAGTATGAGACAATCATACTTTTAGTGGCATCTGAGAATGAGGGATTCTACACTAGAGGATTTTTGAATAGCTCAGATTCTTCTGATCAATCTTTAATACTGTAATTTATGGAAATCTTGACTATATTTATTGGTACTTTGCTTTTCTGTGATTCCTTGGACTCATTATTATGACTATATTATTGAAAACTGCCTGAAATAATCTAAGCTTATTTGTTTTGTTAGTGCTGTGATTGATTTTTGGGTATTTTGACACACTCCTCAATATTAGACTGTTGCTTTCACAACTGTATTCTCTAGTAACACTTTTATCTTTATTATTTTCTCATCTGTAGATTTTGACTTAGAAAAAAAGGATAACATTATTTTTTGAATTTCTCTCTCATGCAAAAAAGAAGATTTGATAAAATTCTGACTTAAAATTATCTGTCGATGTTTGTGGAAAAAAATAGAAAAATGTCCATTCATATTTTTATACTGTATATTTACTTAGTTATGGGAATATTTTTTCCTACACTGTATGTTATATTTTAGGAGATTGTGTACTTTTAACTTATTAGAATCTCTATTGGCAACTGGTTTATGGAGAACATTCAACAAATGTTTGTTGACTCTATGAATGTATTCATGCATGTTTAGATCATAGAGCACTATACATAGCAATTTATTTACATCTTAAAATTTAAAAACAGGGCGCCTGGGTGGCTCAGTGGGTTAAAGCCTCTGCCTTCGGCTCAGGTCATGATCCCAGGGTCCTGGAATCGAGGCCCGCATCGGGCTCTCTGCTTAGCGGAGAGCCTGCCTCCTCCTCTCTCTCTGCCTACTTGTGATCTCTCTCTCTCTCTGTCAAATAATAAAAAAAAAAATNTAAAAAAATAAAATTTAAAAACAAAAATGGAAAAAAATAAAAAATTGGCAAGTATAAGATTGTAGACTGATGTTACTATTGAACNTAAAAAAAAAAATTAAAAAAAATAAAATTTAAAAAAAATGGAAAAAAATAAAAAATTGGCAAGTATAAGATTGTAGACTGATGTTACTATTGAACCTCATATTTGTTTATCTTTGTCTCTTACAAGGCACTCATTGCCATGAAGATATTCTATAGTTGCTTACTTCACATTCATTGTGTCACTGAATACAAGTGTAATTTTGAATTATGAGGCATATAATATCGATTCCCTGTTTATGTTTCATAAAATAAACAGTGCTCCTAAAATACAAACCTCAATAGAATAATTGTTTTAAACATGATAGGAACAGCCTTCACTCTAGAGCTTGTTGAAATACCTACTTCACATATGAGCAAATCAGACATGGAAAGGATGATATATGTGTGTATATGTGAGTGATTATAAAACACAATGATTTAAATGAAGTTCAGCTAGGCGTTTTTTTATATATGCACTGACAATTGTTATCCATCGTGTGTATATCTTTATAAATCCTATATTCTTCACATTCCACCATATCAAAACTGTTATGAAGAAAGTTAAATTCATTTTTATGGGTTGATAGAAACACTATAGTACCATAATTTAAGAATTCATCATATTAGTTGTTCATAAAAATAAACAGAATTTTCTGAACATATTTGCTTCTAAAGGAAATATTTAACTGAACATGACAGTATGGGAGTGAAATAAAATTCATTCCTGACCTAACACTATTAAAATATCAAAGCATAATATTTCACAGTCTATGCCTTTCTTACATTTTATCTAACTATAGGTTTTATTGACCATAAAAGTATGTAACCCTTCTTAAAAGCTAGCCATATAAACGCTTTGAATAATTTCTTTTATTTTATCATTTAAACCATCCATGCTATTTTACCTCTTCTTAGAACAATTTTTTTAGAATAATAGGGAAAGTGAAGATTATTCCCTTTTATCATCTACTTATGGTATATATTATTTTATTTATGTATGACTAAATAATTTTCATTTTTCAGCTGCTTAATATTTCTTATCACTATGGGCATCAATATCAGTTATGCATATTTAAATTTGAAAGCACAGTGAAAATATTTAGTTTTTCTGTAGTATACATATATAATAGGGAATCAAAATTACATAATTACATAAATATATAATAGGGAATCATAATTACATATATATGCAATTATAAAAGTTTTTATGGCATGACACCTGGAGAATACACTACCTTGTTCATTTGGATTAAATGCATCAGTTTCAATAAATTCCTTTATCCTGTGGATTAAAATGAGCAAATTCATTTCAATGCACTTTAAAAATCTAACCCAGTTTAGTTCAAATCTATACAAGTGATTTTTAATTTAGGAATGCTCTCGTCTTACTTATATTTTCTTTATATTGTAAGTTTTCTTCTTTTATAACAGGTTGTGGTACCACCAGAGCTCTTCAAGGGCAATGCATACAAGATCAGCTCAGAATTTTAGACGTACAAAAGGAGGAACATTTTAATTAAATCTTTTTTTCCTTTTATCATAAACTTATTCAGCTTTTTCCTCAATAGGTTAGTTGAAACATTGAAAATGAAATTAAAATTAGTCAGTTCTAAATAATAAAGGATTGGTCAAAGGGAAGATTGACTCTTCATTACTATAACACTTGAAGATTATCTGTGGATATTATGTAGTCAAAGCAATTCTTGAATCCTGTTGGCATAGATTATTACAGTTTCAATGTATATTTGAGATTTTCTATGTAATAAAACTATAGCACAGATCCCAGTAAAATGGGAAGTATAATTATCATGTCATTTTCCCTGTAAATGCCTAAAAATAAATTGCCTCTAGTAGTGTATATTTAGTACATATATATTATATATCCAGTCATCATTCATAATCGCCATTTAGGAAACAGGGTGTTACATATATTTATATTGGCACAATACTTAAAACAGATTTCTCACATACATGATTATAAAAAATTCTTGCAAAATGAATAAAATGTAAACACAGGAGAAGATAATATATTGTTTGGTATACATTTTAAAAGATCAGGTAAACAAAAATTGGAAGATATTCCAAATTAATCTTATTGCTTTCAGGCATTAATATGCCATCTTCCTCCTTAAAAATAAACATCAATCTTGGGGCGCCTGGGTGGCTTAGTTGGTTAACTGTCTGACTTTGGCTCAGGTCATGATCCCAGGGTCCTGAGATGGAATCCCTCTTGGGCTCACTGTTCAGCTCAGCAGGGAGTCTGCTTCTCCCTCTGCTCCTCTCCCTGCTCATGTTCTTTGTGTCTCTCTGTCTCTCAAATAAATAATAAAATCTTTAAAAATAATAATAAAAAATAAACATCTTACAGGTTTATTTTTCTTATTACATCAGTTATTTCAGAGTAATATAGTTGTCTTTAAAGTCATATTGATTTTTTTCCCTTCACTGAAATATCTGTCAACAAATATACATTTTATGTGAACTATTACCAGACTCAGTTTGCTTTTAGGTCTCAAAGGAACGTTTGCCATCAGGAACTTACTTTCCTTGGTCATATGACCTAAGCAAAGAGCTTCTGCATTGATTGCTAAGCACCAGCCTGAGAATATCTTTTAGTGATGACTGAGAGATAAATTTGAGATAGATTAAGGAATATCTTGAAAATATCTCATACTCAACAGACACTGAATAAAGAGCAAATATCTTCTTAATATCCCTTTTTAATTATTGACATGAACCTTCCTTGAACTGAAAAATAGCGGTGAATAATGAATGATAAGAAAGCATATAGGAAAGTACCTAGTTATCCTGGAATCTAGAGCTTATTATTAGGTTTTCCATGTTCTTTCAGGTAAATATGCAAAGCACTAGCTCTGTAGGAACATTAGAAAAATGAAGCCAAAGGAGACTGTCTCACTGTGAACATTTGGGCATATTAAAAGAACACTTTTGAACTACAAGAGGAATTAAAGTAGAAGAGATTAATTAAAATCAGCAAATGACTCAATTACCCAAAGGGCCTGACTTAATCTCACAGAGTACACAAGCATAGGAATAAATTAATATGTTTGCATCTTTGTATGTAATATTGTGCAAATAAACACGGTCTCTTATCTCCTGAACTTGCATGCTGTTTCTCTGATGTGTCCCCACTAAATTGTGTCCTCACTAAATTCATATGTTGAAGTCCTGACCCTTAGTACCTCAGAATATGACTCTATTGGAGATAGGATCTGTAGAGAGGTAATTAAGGTTAATGAGGTCATTAGGGTGAACCTTAATCCAGCATAACTGGTATCATTATAAAAAGGGAAGACTAGAACACAGACAACACAGAGGGAAGAGCATGTAATATAATTATCAAAAGACAACTATCTATAAGCCAAGGAGAAAGGCCAGGTGCTCAGCAGAAACCAACACTGTCAATACCTTGATCCTGGACTGTTAGCTTCCAGAACTGTGAGGAAATAAATTCCTGTTGTCTGTGGTACTTGGTAGAGTACTATGTGGAGTAATGGCAGCCCTAGCTGATGAATTATTTTCCTCTTGGAAATATGTTTTATTACATTAATTTTAATTTCTGTTGTGTTTTATTATAAGCGCTTTGGGTTTGGTATCATGCCACTGATTTTTGTACACAAAATCAAATCAAAATTTTTGTACACAAAATTTTGTCTCTGAAAAATTGTATGATCCCATGTAGATTGGGACTCTAAATACTTTTTAAAAATTAGCATTGATTGCTGCCAGAGTCGATTTTATTGCAGTAACCCTTGTAGAACATAGACAATATAATTTCTGCTGTCATGGATAATATAAAATGGAAAAAAATAACATTAAACCCTTTATTATGAAATATTTACTGAATTGGTAGGTAAAAGTCAAAATACTCTAATTAATCCATTTCAGTCTGGGTTTGCTAGTACCCATTTACCTTTACACAAGATTTGTAAATCATTCCCTTTTTTGAGCCTCAATCTGTTGTTTCTAGACATTTTATTTTGTTTGATAATTTCTAGAAAAACAGATGGTGTTTCAACTGTACTAATTTTATCTCCTTAAGCTACGAGAAATGTTAATCATACTCTAATGCTTCAATTGGGTGAGTAAAACAGATAATAAAGGTAATATAAAATTACTAACTGAACTAAAAGCTCTGTTCTCTAAAATGGAAATTATTTGTTTTAGAAAGATATGCTTTATTTGAAGTTCTTAGACCATCTACTTAAATTATTTAAGTATTTATTCAATAGTGTTAGTATTTCAGAAATAAGGCTCTGTACATGCTAATGATTATATTAGTGTGAAAAAAACTCGAAAACCACATAGGGCCACCAAAAATAACTATATTGATAAGACACTTGGATGAGAACCATGAAGAAAATATCAATATCATGTAAATATACTGATTTATTATGGGCCAAAACATAAAAGAATTGATCAAATGAAAATAATTGTGAGATTTTCCTCCCTTAGAACTTCAAAACTGACAGAGGAACTAGTTTAGATCCCCAATTCTTTGATCAAAGACAAATTAATGGTGATCATTGTCTTTGGATTAGATATTTAGAGACTAACAGACTCTCTACTTACCCTCACTGTAGGAAGGAAAATACATATTTCCTCAGCTTTTGATCAGTCATTTCCTTTGGCAAATAGTTATCAATGGTGCAAAATGAAGAATTATTTGAGAGCTCTAACTAACAAATGAAGGATGTAGGTCCCTACCCTTTAGTCTCAGAAAACCCCTTACCAATTTATCAGAGAAAAAAAGGAGATGGTATGAGTAATAAATTTACAAAAAAAAAAAAAGAAAGTATTTTGAGATTTTTACTTTTCCTATTCACTCAAATTATCTTTCACTTCTAATATACACATATGTAAACAGTTTGTACCTAAGAGTATTGTGATATTTTGTGTTTGAATTTGGTGATTTTTCTCAAAATTTCTCAAAAATCTTTGGAAAGACAGTTTTTTTGAAGTGATCTTAGAAAAAGAACTCCTACAATTTACTGAAAAGAAAGTTCATCTTTTAACGTTAGCATTTAACCAAAAAGATAATACATATATTTTTCCTTACTGGAGCTTAAGTTCTTTCTCTTTCTATGTAAGAGTATGGCAATAGTAACAATTCCAAATAAGTCATTTGGATTCTTCTATTCACTACTCACACTAAAATGTTTACATATTAAGAACTGTTCATCTTAGTAATGCTGTTTAAAGTAGAAAGGAAATAAACTGGGAGAGGAAAAAAGCATTAAACAGAGCAGTTCTTAGATTGAAATCAATGTCTCCAAATACTCAAATTGATATAACTGCATTTTCTGACACGAGGCATCTTAGTTGAAGCCTCTCCCTTTGATTGTTCTCCCACACCAGATACTTACCCCAAAGAGCACTCTTTTCAATTGCCCTTTTTAAGTGCACCTATAAATCAACATTATGAGAAATGTCTTCAATTTATATAGAAAATCACTGTGTATGAATGTCAAATAGTGATTTGAAGCCTTTCAACTGACCTCAAACATTTCCTATAAAGGCTGCCAAGGAAAATAGTGTCTTTATTCAGTATCTTAAGTGCAAAATTATTGATCTGCTTAGATGACTTTTTTAAAGAGCAACAAACTCCTCAGATATATTTTCTTTTCCTATCCACCCTATTTGATGTTTGCTGATAACTCAGGTTTTTATTAAAATATGGAGATGTCTGTCTCTTTACCTTCTCTATAATTGAAATTTTGGAGGTTTACTGTAAACACATTATACTAAAGTCTGGAAAGTCCTTTGTTAAAAAAAAAGAAGAATAAATTTTATTGAAATGGAATTCTGCAAACAAAATGCAAGAACAACTGACCAGTTTAATGGCATTGTTGGTAACTTTATTCTTTACTCCAAGATGTTCTGTTGTCTAGAATTTCAAACTGCCTTATTAGTCAAGAAAAACTGTTGAAAATTAGACTGTTATGATCAGTTATCTGCTTGGTCACATCGGAATAGGCAAGTTACATTTGATCTGTACTCACCTGTATTCAAGGTAGTATTTTAATGAGTCAATAATAGTTAAGAAACAAAGGTCACTATTTTACTCCTTCATGACTGGGTCCACAAAGCAAAGTGACAATTTTGGTGATGTCTTAGAGGTTTAGCCAAACTAATTCAGATCATATTGGATATTAGGACTTAATAATTCTGATTTGATTTGTGTAGTGGATAAAATTTTTAATGAATCTCTTGTATGTTTATTTTGTTTCACGTTCATCCAAAAATTTTAGTAATCAATTTCTCACTTCTTAGTGAAAATACTGTTTACGCTGTTGTTAACTTTAGAAACAAAAGTACTGGTTAGGAAGAATATCTCAAAATTAATATCATTTTGCACCTCAGGAGAGGGGTAAGTACACCTTTGATACAGCAGTGAGGCTTAAAGGATTCAATTATCAATAATATATTGGATATATTAAATTAACTTAAATTATATATAAAAAGTAATGGATTTAGCTGAATATATACACAAATATGAATTGGTCTGTGTTTCTGAATCAAATGCTAATAAATAAAATTAATATACAAGCATAAATAGAGCATTAATCCCAATAAATAAAGCAAATTTAAAAAACTGCATTATCAGAGAAGCTGGTATAGTGGTCAACTAAAGCTTAACTCTTTACTATTTCTGGGATACAGTGTATCAAAATGTGTCTCAGGGTTATCCTGTCTGAGGAGCAGAAGAGCTGGAGTATTTAACCACCAACTCTATCAAATAGTGATTGAGAATTGCAAATTGGAATGGAGGGTAGGGTATTACTTTACAGATATTTCAGTTCTGTGGTCTCAGGCAGAGCAATATCCTAAATTCAGCCAGAGAAAGGTCAGGGAAACTAGTGAATGGGTTGTCTATTCAAAGAATGGAGAATGCACTAAAATGATAAAGGCAAGGTATTTATAGTACTTGTACATGTGCGGAAGGGATTCATGTGCCAAGATCTGTATGCCAAAGAAAATCTCAGAAATAGAACCAGGTATGTCCCTTCAAACAGTTGTGTGTGGAGATGCATGAGAATATATTGCTAAGATCTGTTCCCTCAATAGAGTTGCATCATAGACCCAACAGATAACCAGAATTTAAAGTAAATTTAAATTTAAATTTTAAGTAAATTTAATTTAAAGTAATTTATTATTTTTGTTTTTTATTGAATTGTCGAGTCGTCAGTCATAATAACATTATAGTTTACATGTAGGAGATTTTGCATTTTATAGAGCCTTTTTCATTTTAATTTAAAAATGCTACAACACATGAATATGACCTGGATTATTGTCCAGGAGTTATTAAATCTTTCTGTCTATAAGCAGAAATTTAAGTTATAATTGAAACAAAAAAGCACATAAACACATGCAAACTTTAGTACTCATTAAATATACTGACAATTTTTCCTTGGATTACCACACTAAATAAAGCTAAGTTGATGATATTCACACTTTCTTTGGCACATCTGTATAACAAGTGTGTATTAAAAATGTTGTTGTACAATAATTCTCAGTGATTTTGCATAGGGCATTTGGAGATAATTGACTTTAGTAAATACTTTTCCAGATACTATTATCCTGAATTTGTTGAAACTAAGAAATGCTCAGATTTGGAAAACTTCCCAGTGAAGTATGTGAACTAAAAAATAAGCACACACTAGTGAAGATGTTTCTTTCACCTTCTTAAAGAACTCCAGAGAAATCAGATACTATAGTCTTCCTCCTTACCTTTGCAAGTGTTTAAAACCTTTTGTATATATGACTATCATTTAACATAACCTTTTTTTCGCCTTATCTACAATTCAAACTTATTTCTTCATGTTCTTGAAATAAAATCACATAGTGGTCTCCATCTAATGAAGCAGTTTATAAATTTGAGTTCTATTATTGAAATTTAGCCAGAATCTCACTAGTTCACATCTATTCTCTAAATATTTGTTAACAGTTAAGATTTCTCCAACATTTTGTTTTGTCTTTATTCTCCTGTACATATATTTACAGACTCATAACACAAGAAAAGAAAATATGTATGCACACAAAAAATGACAGACTAGATTATTCCTACTGATCTGTGATGGAAAAGAGATAAAATACCCCTGTTACCACTATTATTTTCATAATTTACTCATCTCTACAGTCTTCATGGCTTTTCATTTTTCTGAGAATTTCCGTATCTGTAATCAGGTTTGTTATAATGGAGGAGAGTTAGTGACCTTTTAGTGATACTCCCTCTCAACATTTGAATGTGATTTTAAATGTCAATATTCTTTTTCTTTTCTTTTCTTTTCTTTTTTAAAGTAGGCTCCACACCCAGTGTGGAGCCCAACTTAGGCCTAAACCCTAAGATCATCATCTCACAACTCAGAGATCATGACCTGATCTGAGATCAAGAGTCAGATGCATAACTGAGGCCCTTCAGTGCCCCAAATGTCGATATTCTTTTTTCCCCCCAAATACCAATATTCTTAATAATAAGTGTGTCAGCAAATTTTGCTATTAGACTCCAAGTGATTTTTTAAAAAATATTTTATTTATTTATTTAGCATGTGCATGAGCACGGGTTGGGGCAGAGGAAGGGCTGGGGAGATAGAATCTCAAGCAAACTGTGCTGAGCACAGAGCCCAACGTGGGGCTTGGTCTCATGACCCTGAGATAATGACCTGAGCCAAAATCAAGAGTAAGATGCTTTGGGTGCCTGGGTGGCTCAGTGGGTTAAAGCCTCTGCTTTCGGCTCAGGTCATGATCTCAGCGTCCTGGGATCAAGGCCCGCATCGGGCTCTCTGCTCGGCGGGGAGCCTGCTTCCTCCTCTCTCTCTGTCTGCCTGCCTCTCTTCCTACTTGTAATCTCTCTCTCCATGTCAAATAAATAAATAAAACCTTAAAAAAAAAAAGAGTAAGATGCTTAACCAACTGAGCCACTGAGGCACCCCTCCACTTGATTTTTTGATTGAGCGGAATGAGCCTTGCTATTGTTGCTACTTAAATTTAAGAGTTGTAGTAGGGGATAACTTTTTTTAGTCAAATAACGGAATTTAAAAATGCTCATTAAGGGAGGAACCATACCTCTTACAGATTTTTCAGAGAGAAAATTTATTCTGGGTGTTCTATATTTTTATATTAAAAAGTATGAGTCCAAGGTAATGTCTACTTCTTTCTGATAAATATTAGAAAAGTTTTATGTTCCAGAATGCCTTATCATAGTACAAATTCAGTTTTGCATCTCAATTAAAACATGCCATAAATTCCCTATAAATTAGACATTATTTCTACCCTCAACACTGACACATGTCATTTTATACTGAGAGGAATCCAGTACAATAATAAGCTTAACGATTTGTTTACATGGATTTCAAGGAGTGGTAGATTTGGTGGTATTAGAAAGGTACCAAAATCTTGAAGTAAACTTGTGTGAGCTCGCTAAATGTTATGAAATTAATAAGGTTTTCTGTGACACTCCAAAACTCCTATCTCTTTGCCATTCCTCATTGTAGCACATTCTCTTTCCAGTCCATTTGATGAAAATATGAAGAAAGTGTCACTAAACTCATTGATACAGAAAACATGCATTTAATACTTCCATTATGAAATAAAACTTATAGAAGCCTATAAGAAACCAAAAATATTTAATTCAAAAGATGACATACTCTTAGTACTATGTATATTTTATTGTTATTCAGTTATTAAATGAGTACTGAGGATATGACATTGTTTTTAAGATAGCTGTATTGTTAAGAATTATAAGGCAACGGTTATATAGACCTTAGAAGATAATTAATTCTACAATGGGAGGTCACTGCTCATGTCATTCACTCAGAGAAGGAATGAGTTCTTAGGTCATCGGAAGAACTGTCATAGGTAGATAGATTGGAGAGAAAGAGGAATCTATTGTTTTCTTTTTACCTTAATTTAAAGGATATAGGATTTGACTTTAGAGAGATAAAAGGCCTGAAGACACAGAAACAAAGGAAGATGTTAGCATAAAATGTCAGTAGGCTTTGAGAAACAAAAAAACAAACATGAGTTTAATTCAGATTATCCACTTTTGTTGTTCTCTGGGTTTATCCCCTCTGTGTTTAAGCTGTCTTTGAATAAACTAGCCTTGGCTTAGACTTACAGTGGCAAATAAATGCTGATGTGTGTGTTAGATTATTGCAAAGAAAGTCACCCCTCTTTACCCCAAAGCCAGTATGGTACTGGAAGCCATAATCAACTAGTGGATCCCAAAGGAAAGAAAATTCTAGGCACAGAGCTGGTATTCTATAGCCCAGCAGCTGCTTCTATCCAGAATATTATTTTATTAGTGATAATCCTAAAAGATGTGAATTTTATTTCAATTAATAAAATAATTTCAAGTCTTATTGTTATTGATAGATATACTGTGAGTGGTCTGATTTTCCTGATGCCATTCAAACTCTAATATACAGGCTTATTTTATTATGATTATTGCTGCTGTCATTTCTACTACCAACATTACCTATACCACTACTGCTGCTGCTGATTTTAATTTGTTAATATTGTAACCCCTCTGAATGCCATGACCTTGTAAATATACAACACACTGTGATTACTAAGTGCTTTCAGATACATTGATGGCTCTATCAGCAACAATCCTACAGTTTAGCAACAGGTCCAAAGGAGAGCCTGGAGAATCCACCTTCCATAATTTCTGACCCTTCCAAAGTAGCCTCCTCCCTGGGGCATACACTAACCTCAGAACAGGGCAGAATAATTGACTTTTTTAATTCAGCCAAACTCATGACAGTCCAACCTCCCTCAGGTCTGGGATTGCTGGCAACTGGAAGCCTGGAGCCTCTCTTGAAAAGCTAGATAGCTGTTAAGCTACATCGTGTCTCCAGGCTTAGGTTGCAGCTTGTGTCTCTCACAGCCCTTGCTGAAGGCCATAGGAATTACACCATGACATTTAATATGCTGACATTTTTATATGCTGTTTTCAAAAGTTCCTGCCTTATAAGAAATAATTTCAAGATATCTCAGATAATAATTTAAGGAACTGTTTAATGTGTAACATGGATTGCCATTTTCCTTCTTGGGATGAACAAATCCTACTTGTCCTATAACCAAGCAAATTTCCTAATTCCAGATCCCAATTTCTGTATTAATTAGATTTTTTTTTTCTGTTGCAAGCAACAACAATCCAACCTTAGTTACTTTAAGTGAAAGACAGATTTGGGCTTAGGAAATCAATGTTGCCGGGAGCAAATGGATCCAGGCATGTACTATTAGCAGTATGATTTGTCTCAGATTTAAATCTTTGCTTTCTTTATGCATGCTGGTTTTATCTTCTTTTCTTTTTTTTTTTTTTCTTTTCGGTTTCATCTTTTTGATAGCTGACTGACTAGCTTTTGTGTACATTGGGCATGATGGCTATAAACAGCTCCTGGGTTACATCTCCAATTATACCACTTGATATGAAAGTGGCCTCCAGCTTGACCAGATCTAGCTTGCATACACATCTTGTCTAGGCTGAGATAAACCCTAAAGATTAATGCAGTTGTTATTATGAATAGTCTCATTTAGGTAACATATCCATGATTTTTTCCCAAATAGGAAAAGCAATTTTGATTGGAACCTCTCAGTAAACATCCTATGTTTGGAAAGAGAGTAGAGTAGTTTCTTCTTCCTCCCTCCCTCCCTCCCTCCCTCTTTCTTTCTTTTCTTATTTTATTTTAAATATTTTATTTATTTGACAGAGAAACAGCGAGAGCAGGAATACAAGCAAGGGGAGTGCGAGAGGGAGAAGCAAGCTTCCTGCTAAGCAGGGAGCCCCATAACTTGGGGTTCAATCTCAGGACCCTGGGATCATTTCCTGAGCCTAAGGCAGATGCTTAACAACTGAGCCACCCAAGCACCCCTAGAGTAGTTTCATATTAAGAGGAAGAGGGACTGTTTTTACCAGAAAGCAGAACGAAGATGGGTAAAAAAGCAAACATATGAAGTTCTTAAAAAAATGATATTAAAATTCAAGGCTGCCATTCAAACAGTTCATATCTGTGGGTAATTAGTAATTTATTTCTGTATCTTCAAAGTGAAATGAGGCAGTGTCTCACTAGAGGCAACGTGGTTTCTTAATAGGTGCTGAATTTCATTATTTAGGGTCATACACTTCAATTTGCAAATATTAGTAAAGTGGACGAAACGAACTATGGTGGAAAATAAAGTGGGATGGGATAAGGATTGATTTTACATCCTTTTTAACTTTCACATGCATGATCTAATTTTGAATGTTTAGTTTTTTTTTTTTTTCTATTATCAGTTTGGGGTGAGAGATACTGATTGAACAAAACATCTCTTTTTCTTCTATATGCCCACCAAAATTCAACTTCTAATGCTCATCTAGTGAGTGAGCAGTCCCCTTGCCCCCAGAGAAATTGTCTTTACTATTAAACACTTGATAGGAGTTAAGTTTTCTAATCTAAAGTAAACAAATGTTATTGTTTGCCACTGTAACTCTCTTGCCTGTCATTTGATATCAGAGGGAAAATGGTTTGCCAGCTAAGGTTCACATTACTTGCTTTTGACCTACACTAGCCAATATCAAAATGCAGTTATCTTTCAAACACTTATTTTCTTTGTACATGTCTTTCCCTATGACGTTTGTGACAGTGACCAATTGCCTACTTACTTTATCTTGATTTAATCTTCAATCCAGCAGATAATGAACTTTATCAACCAATATGTTTAAATGAGTGACTAAAATCTAGGTCAGTTACAGTCCAGTGGTGACAATCACTTGGACTAAAAGCTTCAAATTAATAAGGAAATATGATATAAAAAGAAATTTAAAAGTCTCCAAGTGGGAGAGATAGGATTTTGGCTTCCTAGGTCTCTGCCCACAATTAAAAGGTGTGCGCATGCATGCGTACACACACACACACACACACACACACACACACACACACACACACACACACACACTTTGGAGGTCAGAATAGTTACATGAATAATTCAAAATGCTTTTGCCACATCTAAAATGATGCATTCTGGGGTGACCGGGTGGCTCAGTTGGTGAATGTCTGCCTTCAGCTCAGGCTGCGGTCCCCTGGTTCTGGGCTAAGCCCAGGGCTTTTGGCTCCTGCTCAGTGGGGAGTCTGCCTCTCCTACTCCCTGGGCTCCTCCCCCTGTTTGCTATTTCTCTCTTTCTCAAATAAAATAAATAAAATCTTTAAAAATAAATGAATAAAAGGATGCATTCTTTTTTGGTTATATCCTTTTTTGGTGAATCATAATTTGTTGTATCTTGTACTTTTTCCTTTAAAGATATGCAGTTTGAGGTTGTTCACTTTCATTTTCAGCAACCACTAAAATGCCTCAGAGGAGGGAGGTATAGAGGGACATGTTAATAATGTAGGGAACTCATTTTCTTTGTTAGGAACAATTATGATGCTCAGGTTCTCTGCTCCGTGGGAAGCCTGCTTATCCCTCTCCCTCTATCTGCCACTCCCCCTGCTTGTGCTCTCTCTCTCTCACTCTCTCTCTGTCAAATAAATAAAATCTTCAAAAAAAAAAACCCAAACTGGTACGATGCCCTATTAAAAGAGAAAGTTGTTGGAAATTATTGAAATATATTCAATGTATATTTTACTGATGTATAACAGAGAGAAAAATGAACAAATGATAATTGTGCAGTTTAATTATTCATAAAATGATCACATGCATATAGCCTTGACCAAGTTAAGACACAGCATATTACCAGTATTCCAGAAGTTCCTCTTGTGCCCAATCCCTGTTAACATCTTTATTGTCCTCCGTTAAGGGGGAGAACTATTGATTTCTAGAACATAATTTTTTTTTTTTATGGTACTTCAAACATACAGAATCAAAGTGTGAATTATTTTGAGTCTGGTTTATTTAATTCACATGTTTTGAGATACATTTACATCATGTGATGCAGTAGTAAATTGTTATATTGCTGCATAATATTTCATTATAGTGTATATATATGTGCATATATAGTTACAGTTATTTATATATTCATTCAACTGGTTATATATATTGTTTCTAGTTTTTGCTTATTTTATATAATGTGAATAATTTTGTATATACTTCTTAATATTCATCTGCATACACTTCTCTTTGGTAATGTAAATATGAGTGGAACTAACAGGTCATACAGTAAATATATGTTCGTTAGGTTTTAGTAAAGACTGTCAGAAAGTTTTCCAAAATGGTTGTGGTAATTTAAATATCACATACAGCCTCAGTAGTGTATGAGAGTTCTAATTACTTGAAATCCTAAATCAAATTTGAAATTGTCACTTTTTAAAAATTTTAGCTACTCTAATTTTAGTGTAGTGGTATTGGATTGTGATTTTAACCTACCTTCTATTAATAACAAATATTGTTGAACATCTTTTCAGATTTTCATTTTCTATTGGCATACCCATTTTGTGAAGTTGTTATTCAAGTCCTGAATATTTCTTAATTGGTTTTTATTCTTTTCCTGATTGGCTTATAGGTGTTATTTACATTTTCTAGATATATACCTTTTGGTGGATATTTGTAAAATGACTGTATAATTCATTGACCAAGTGATGACACATTTTCAGAATAAAAAGTTGTTCTATTAATAATTATATTAGGCCAATAGACCAAAATCAGACCTAATGAAAATAAACCATAATATATGGTGGTTTTTATAATATGGGTGACAAATATTTCCCCTCGGTGGCTTGCCATTTTTCTCATTAAGGTGTTTTTTAAAGAACAGAAACTCTAAAATTTAATATAGTGCAGTATTACTTTTTGTGTTCTTTAAGTCAAGTCTGTTTCAAAACTGTTCTTTTGGTCTACTTTTCTACCCAACCCATGCTGTCTTAATTACTGGAGCTCTATAAATAATAGGTTTTGAAATCCGGTAGTAGTCTCTTCAACTTGTTCTTCTTTTTAAAAATGGCTTTGGCTTTCTTGGCCTTTGGCATGCCCTACACATCTTAGTATTATTATTTTTGAGAGAGAGACAGAGAGAGCGAATGTGCCTGGGACACAGGGCTGGGGCAGGTATGGAGGGGTACCGCTCAGCATGGAACCTGACTCAGATCTCAAGACACTGAGATCATGACCCGAGCTGAAATCCAGTCAGAAGCTTCACTGACTCAGCCACCCAGGCGCCAGATCACCCACCATACATTTTAAATTTGGCCTGTCAACTTCCATAGTAAACCTGCTGGGATAGTATTGATTTTGTTTACATGTTTAAAGAGACTTCTATCATTAAGCATGGTATATCTCCCATTAGAGAATTATCTCTATTTTCTCTTGGTAATATTTTCTAGTTTTCTGTATATTGTTCTTGCACAAGTTTAATTAGATTTATTTTTATGTATTTGGTAACTTTTATATTATTCTCAATGATACTTTTTTTTAAAAAGATTTTGTTTCCTTATTTGAGAGAGAGAGCATGAGAGGCAGGAGGGTTAGAACTAGAAGCAGAATCCCTGCTGAGCAGGGAGCCCTACATGGGACTCTATCCTGGGAGATCATGACCTGAGCCGAAGGCAGTTACTTAACCAACTGAGCCACCCAGGCGTCCCTCAATGATATTTTCAGAATGTTAAGTTATTTAAAATTTTCCTCTGATACAAAATTTCATTTACTAATAAAGACATTTTTATTTGTCCTTTTCTAGTCTTTACATATTTATTTCTCTTTCCTGAATATTAAAAAAATCTAGTACAATTTTTTTAATCTAGTACAAATTTTACTGGAAGTGGTGATAATAGACATTCTTTTCTCATCCTTATTCTCAGGCAGAAGGGTTTCAGTATTTCTTTTTCAGAATGATGTTTCCTGAGGGTTTTCAAGAAAATATATTTTACAGATTAAAGATATCTTCTATTTCTAGTTTTCTAATATTGAGTTTTATCAAATTTTTAATATATTTGTTTAGATGATTCCATTTTTCTCATTCTGTAAATGTGGTGACAATTCTGTATTGATTTTTCAATTGTTAAACCAACTTTGCACTATTGATATAAATCCAATCTGGCTAATGTATTTTCTCTGATTTATATATTGGTGGACTTATTTTCCTCATATTTTGATTAGGATTGTTGCATCCACGGACAAGACTGAGATATTCTACAATTTTACTTTTCATAGTAGTGTTTAGTGTTGGTAACAGGTTATGCTACCTTCATAAAATGTTTTGGAAAATGTTTATTTTCTTGTTCTTGGGAAACAATTTGGATGAAATTCTTCCTCTGAGTACTATGTACCAGTTATCCCCACTCCCTCACTCCACCTTTGGAATATTCTTTCTGAGAAGGTTTTAATTAGATATTTAATTTCTTTAATACATTAGGACAGATCAACTGTTCTGTTTTTCCTTGTTTCAGTTTTGGAAAGTTATGTTTTCTAGCAGTTGTTTCCATTTAAGCAAAGTTGTTCGTTTTGTTGAGATAAGATGTTCGTGTATTCACGTGGGATTTTTTTTTTTTGTGCCTGGTTATTTTTTATCCAATTATAGTCTTTGGATATAAAATACTTTAGAAGTTCTTTGAACTCTGGTTGAGGCTATCTTCATCAATACAGTAATAATTTGTGCCCAGCAAGCAATCAGAGTTGGGCAAAATAATCTCATTCAGCCAAATAGTGAGCATCATTGCTGGCCTTCAGTTTTCTTGAGACCTTGCTTATTTGCTGTTCACCCTTAGTTTCTTCTAGCAGAAATGATGATCACACAGGAAATCATGAGATTATTACCAGAGCCCAGTTCATTGGTGGCACTTGAATTCCCTGGCTGTGTGGGACTGTCAAAAGTTATGTTGTCAAAAAAATGAAAAAAAAAAGAGTTATGTTGTCTTCTCAACTGCTCAGTGCCCATTAGGAAAGTGTAAATATCTCAAATGGAAAAACAGTGTCTAGTACTAAGCTCACATCTCTGGACATCCCTTCCCTTTGGAAACTTGCTCCACAAGTCTTCAATATCTTGGTAGCTCCCTAAATTATAAAAATACACCAGGATGACCTTGTCCTTGTGTTTAGCTATCCAGAGTCTGTGTAAATCAGACTGTCAGTTGAGCTGCAGAGAAGTTTGAGGAAATCCCCCATATAGATCGTATTTATTTTGTCTTCACTGTGTGCCTAGGAATGACAATTCTTCCAGATCCAAAAGAAGAAACAGATCAATACTAACAGGTTGATTTTTTATGTCTGTTACAAAGTATGGGTAATAAAATTTTATTAATTAGATATCATTTAATTTCAGAGTATCTATCTACATTTATATAACTACAACATATTAGCTATATTAAAGATTTCTCAGAATTAATCTGAAATATTGAAAAGTTTTCAGGGATTTAGTCATTATTATAACATCAATATTACAAAAAAGAGACCATAAGAGTTTTTGTTTGTACATCCATAATTCAAAATATTGTCTGATAGAGCTGGTGAAGAGCTTTAATTAAAGTGAGCTATAAGGGTTGCTGGGGCGTGGGGTGGGGAGGGCTAGGGTGGCTGGGTTATGGACATTGGGGAGAGTATGTGCTACGGTAAGTGCTGTGAATTGTGTAAGACTGAGGATTCACAGACCTGTACCCCTGAAGCAAATAATACATTATATGTTAATAAAATTTTAAAAAGTGAGATATAATTTCCAGTGAAAAGGTCAATTGTGAATTTAGGAAAAAATACGTTATGATCAGCTTTTAAAATGTGATGGTATTAGAGAGCAGAAATAAGAGTAGTGCTTTTCCCAAATTAAGAAACTTTAGGGGCGCCTGGGTGGCTCAGTCGGTTAAGCGTCTGCCTTCAGCTCAGGTCATGATCTCAGGGTCCTGGGATGGAGCCCCGCATCTGGCTTCCTGCTCAGTGGGAAGCCTGCTTCTCTCCCACTCCCCCTGCTTGTGTTCCCTCTCTCACTGTCTCTCTATGTCAAATAAATAAATAAAATCTTTTTAAAAAAAGGAACTTTAATTTTAAAAGTTTTTAAGATACAAAAGAAGGGGCCTTTATCGAAATACGGAATATATTATAACATTGTAGAAAAAGTTCTTTATTTGGCCTCTCAGCTCATTTACCAGATGTGCAATGTTGGACGAGCTGTTTAACCACTTTGAATCTCAATTTACTAATCTTTAAAATAGATCTAATAACACTGATCTCCTGTAATTCTTAACTAATATTAGATATGCTCATAGGAAATAGCAGTGTGAATAGCTGCTAATACATGTTAGGGGCTTAACAATTATTTATTGAAAAAAACGTATTTAATGTGCATAGTAATATAAACCAGTGCACAGATTATTCATATTATTAATAATTGTTTTGTTGAAATAAAATAATAGAAACATTTAGCCAATTGGACAGTTCCCATGGTCTATCAATTTTATATGCAAAGTCTGTTCTTCCTTTCTTCTACTCTCACATCTTTTTCTCTTCCTCCTTCCCCTCTTCCTTTTCTTCTCCCCTTCTATCCATTCCTCCTTCCCTCCCTCTTTCATTTAAACTGTACATTATCATTTTATTTTTCCTCATGTTTGAGGAAAAGGTGATGTCAAGTAATCAAAAAAGATTATATAAGAAAACATGAGAGGGCTAATTTGTAATTGTTGAGGATAATATAGAAAATCAGGAGCTTAATATTTGATTTTTTTTATACATTTGTTATGAAGCTTCATTTTCTCTTTAGTTGTTTACTGATTAGCTTGGTTATTTTAGTCTCCTTCACTAGCCTTAGGAATTGTCACATAACTTCTGATATGAGCAAATATGGTATGTTAGTAATCCTAGACCAGATTTATGAAAAAAAGTGGTTAAAAGTCTGTCTGGGTTCATATTCAACTCCATAACTGTGGGTAAGTTATTTAACTTTCTAGGTTTCCTCTTCTGTAAAATGTGACTAATAATACAACCCATCTCATAGGGTTGATTGTAAGCTATTTATTCCAGCCATATATAGTATTTATTATAGTGCCTGGAGCAAAATGTGTACTTCATCAAAGTTAGATGTAGTTATTAAAATATTAAGAATATCTTTTAATAAAATTGCCGTGGATATAACAATTCACTCTGGAAAGGGTTATCAGTGTCCATGAGATAAATTAGAATTGAACATATTTGAAGTAGAATAGGAGAAAATAATTCATCTTAGGTTGGGATTCCAGGGAAACAAACTCTGATGCAGAAGTCTGCATATGGAAAGTTTTCTGGGGGTTTGTTCCTTAGAACGACATCTATAGGAGACATATACAGGAGAGTTAGGAGGAGAAGTGGAAATTTAATGCACTTTCAGCAAATGTCTCTGCCAGTCTACAGGGAAATCTGGAGCTGAGATTGCCCTAAGAGATGCTCTTAAATGAAATACAGGATTGGGCCTCTGTTCCCTACACTGACCACTGACTTCAACATATACCCAGGGAGAGGTCAAGGCCTAGGGCAGGGCAGTTCCTTTTGGTGAAAGGCAGTTACCAGATAAAATTCACTCTGAGAACCATCAACAGCCACTCATCTCCCTGTTGTGTAAATCAGTGGTTTGATCTGAAAGGCGACACATGGTAGCATGCTTAAATATATGTATATGAAATATATACAGATTTTACATAGGAATCTAAGCATTGTTAATATTTAATATTTGAATTAATCTATTTGTAATGAAAAGCTTTTCATTTAGCAAATTCTGTGTTGAATTCTCCTTTTACAGAAAGAAAAAAACAAGAATATAAACTAAAAATATTTTTGTTAGATAAGCAGATCTTGTTTTTAATACTATATGCATAAATTTAGTAAGTACCTTAGGTCTTGAAGACAGTAGAAAATTATCCTATTGGTAACACTGAAAACAAGCCACCCTAAAAGCTCTGACACTCTCAGATATTCAGATTTCAACAAAAACACATAGTTATATAAGCCATTTGAAATCTTTGCTAAAGCTTTGCTTACTTCTTAGTTTGAAATTCACAGCTATTAAAAATATATACCAAAGCCATGATAAACATTTTCTCTAAGTAAAAAATAATAAGACAAAATTTAGTCAATAAATTCATCCTTAAACATTGAGTAAATAAACTCTTAAACTATTAAATTTTATTTTCTTCAGAAATATAGTTTGGAAGGAAAGAGGTAAGCCAGGTGTGCTTATTATTTTACAAAGTACATATTTTATGTATTTAAAAATAATCTGGCTTCTTAAAATAATTCTGATTTTTACATTTGAAACACATCGTAGAATTTATATTCAAAGTTTGCCTAATTAGATATGAAAAGCACAGAGAGTTTAGAAATTTTTTTTTAATTTTATTTTTATTCTTTGCCCAAGGGGTACAGGTCTGTGAATCATCAGGCTTACATCTTTCACAGCACTCACCAAAGCACAAACCCTCCCCAATATCCATAACCCATCCACCCTATCCCTACCCTCCCACCCCCCAGTAACCCTCAGTTTGTTTTNGGTTTGTCTCCTTCCCCATCCCATCTTGTTTCATTATTTTTCCCACCCTACCCCCCACGACCCCCCACCCTGCCCCTCAAGAAATTCTTTATCTATTTTGGGTTCCTTTTCTAGAAACAAGCCCTTTATCATTTGGAAACATTTCACCTGTGGTGTACCTCGAATTGTTTCCTGAAAGGATCTGAAAAATATTTCTCAGAACAACATTCTAATTGGGGACGAGGTGTCAGTTGAAACAGAAATGGCAAAACAAACCAAAACAACAAAAAATTTATACACCTTGACATGAAAATGTATACCTATAGTTTGAATAAACAAATGAGGACCCCTATTATTATACAGCTTCAAAGCAGAATACTATAAAAGAACGAAGCAAAATGGAAGTGATTTCTTGAATATTTTGTAATTATTTCCATCTTGTCTTAAAGATTCTGATTCATTAATATGGATTGGCATTCTTTTCTTTCTCCATAGGAGGTATGACCACAACTAGTTAAAGAAAGAGAGGAAGAGGAAGGAAATGAAGGAGAGGGAAACAGGTCGGAGAAAAGATGAAGGAAGGGAAAAAAGAATGGGAAGGCAAGGAGGAAGGAAGGGAAAATTTAACTTTGGTTTTGAAGAAAGAATTGAGAGAGAGAAGCTATCAGCATATGCCAGATACTCTGTTGTCCCTTATCCAGGACTTTCTCACTTAGTCATTAATATAAATCCAACAAGTGTGTATCCTTAACCCCCTGTACAAATGAGGAAACAAAGACTCAAGGAAGTTAAGTAACATGCCTGATGGTGGATGCTTAAGAAGAGTCTAACCTAGGATCTGCATATGGTCTGGTCTGTTCAAATCATTTACATACCATACCTAGCAGAGTTATCTGATGGAATGCTGGAAATATTTTGAGTGGCTTTCAGAAATGAAATGCTTTCTCCCACTTCTAAACTAGCACTTTGCATCTATTTTAGGTGAACACTTTCAAATAAAAATTTGGGGATCTTGTGAACCTGTCAAAGTTAACACAAAAATAGTTTAAATTTTGTGTGTATATTTTGGTTTAGAAAGTAGTTACATATTTTTAAATTATCATTTTATTGAATGAATTACCTTTCTGTTTTTCAAGCTTTGTTGAATATACTGTGTTTTTATTCAATTAAGATTGAGCTCATTCGAAATTAGCCTTCAGTCTTTGTGAGCATTGGTCTCTTTCTGGTTCATGTACATTTCAAGTTGTGATAGGAAAGCTTAGAAATCTTGTGCTGTTCAACAGGGTCTTTTGGTGGGCCCAGCATTCTATTGCTGGCTCCCCAAATCAGTGAGACTGTCTGAAACTCTGCCTAATGTGGTCTCTCAGATGTAACATTTTTCTTATCTTTTCTACCTCTTGGGTGCACCGGGTATGGGTAAAAGAGATAAAAAATATCAGGCTTAGGTCTCTGAGCTTGCATTCTTTCCTTGATCTTGAATCCCCAAGTCCTGGCAGCCAAAGTACCTCTCTGATGATGAAACAGATTTATTTTAACATGTTTTGTCTAATTTCCTAGACCCCCAACCTGATCCCAAAGAGAACAAATATGCTTTGGGCTAGCTAGTCTGCTATCACCAGAATCTGGTCTATTATTACCAATAAATTAGACTTTAAATAAAGTTGAAATAGAACAACAATAATTTGGCATGAGAATATATTATTTAGAAAATATATCAAATTAGTGACCAAAAAGAAAAGAAAAAAATGTTTAAGATGTTAATAATAAATGAAAAATTGTATAGCAATACTGGCTTATAATTTAACCTCTAACCTATTTTGTTAATACTAGAACTTAAAAAAATTTGTGTTACATTCAAGTATGAACTTTCCCTTTATATGAGATCTGTAATTGTCTCTTGTACATTGGAATCATTAATGCACAACGATAACCCTCTCTCTTTATTTGACAGAGTAGTACCCATTTGAAGAGAAGAGTTAAACTAAATACCATATTGTCCTTAGATGTATGTTGCTCTTTTAGCTACATTTCAGGAGAGAACAATAACATATATTAAAAAAAAAAAAAAAAACACCAAAACAGTAATGTATATTTTTTGTAGGTAATGTAGTCCTAGTGGAAATTGTTTTAGCCTGAGGTAATATTACAAAATTAAAAACATACAAACCTAAGAATCCATGCTTTTTTTTTCAGTAGATATTTTCCACTCAAACATGCTTATGAAAAACAATCATCACTGTTTTTCACTGGGGTTAGCTGTGAGTAGAGGAGGCAGGTGGGGAGAGATTAGGAAAAGCACAGATATGTTTACTAGTTTTCTCGTCAGAAACACTTAAACTGAATTGTGCAAAAAATATTTTAAAGCAGGGAGATATTTACTTTTGAGTACCTAAGAACGTGATTCCACTATGAAACTTAGGAACAGTTGTGTAAATTTACATATTTGAGTAATTACTCTGTTATCACTGTGCTATGTGCTTTAGATGTCATAACCTCACTCAGTCCCCCAAACCATTAAATATAGGTAGTTTATTTATTAACTTTATGTTACATAACAAAAACTGAGACTTAGAATTCTAAGATCAGTATCTTCTGGATTTACAGCGGTAGTCAAGTTTGGATATAAGCCAAGTTTCAGAATGAGATATTCCTGCTTTATAGAACCTATACTGCTCCTACCTGCATTATATTGCTTTTTAAAATCACATTATTCCATAACATCGGTTAAAAAATAAGGGAACCAATAAGTTTGTTATCAATTTTATCACTGAACATTACATCAAAAACTAATCATGTTGACTAATTGAGTTTAAATAAAGAAAAAATAAAGTCTTCTGTTATCATAAACTACAAGTGACTTTAGTTGATAAAAATGAAAGAATAATTTGTTGTGTGAAACCAGTATCCTGCAATAAGAGGGGTTCACAGAAGATCATACTTCTGGTCTCTTCCTTGGGAGGAAACTTGATTTATTCAAATCCCGCTATAATTGTTTAAAAAACTAAATGAAAATGGAATCATTTATTATCATATAGAAGGATTAAGCCCTAAATTGGATTTCTGACTTGAAGATGAAAAAGTAAGCTAACCTCCAGAATGGCTTAAGATTGAACTTTATCTTCTGGTATGGAACAATAGCTTGAAGAGATTTAGAGGAAGAATGAGTTCCATAAAAGAATCTTTTAAAGTGGTGTGGTAATACAAATGGCAGTTTTATACGCAAATTAGGCCAAATAGTCTATTTTGCCCTTTGACCCAATATTACTATAAACCATGATACATTGTATAATCTTTCAGTAAAACTCCTTTTTGCCATGTTAATTTCTTGTAGGTTAAATACAGACTTAGAATAAATGCTAAAATCATGCACACACACATGCATATACACACATACATACACCAGCATAATCTGAATATCCTACTTTCCTAATTTAGATCGATAATAACAAAATTATTTTTTAAAACATATATGTATTTCCAACTCATAAGGAAAATAGAAAAGAAATTATCCCTTTAAAGGCAATATCCTAGATAGTTTTGTTTGCCGTGATGTTAGAAGAGCCTTTGTCGAGTTTCTAGTTTGGGCAATCATTTAACAATGCTCCTTGACAAAGTATGATGAGGTCTGGAAATATCCACAGGTGGAGTGCTTTGGCTCTAACTGTAAAATATGGGACTATATCAGTGGTTCTCTACTGGAGCCCATTCCTCAATCCCTACCCTCAGGTACGTTTGACATTGAGACATTTTTGATTATCACAAATGGGAGGGGATGCTAATGGAATCTGATGGTAAACACCAGAGATGTATTAAATATCCTACAGTGCACAAGACAGCCCCCTCATAACTAAGGATTACCTACATGAATCAACAAGGATTTGTCTCTAGGGTTTTTACTGATTTATATTTGTGGATTCTGATTTTTGGCTCAGGGTTCCAAAACTGTAGGCTTACTACAGTTGTACCAGACTCAATATTTCTATACTTTAGAACGTACATATAAGGTGAATGCTTTTGACTTTGATAGGAGAATGAAGGTAGCACTCCCTTCCCATGCATGTTTGCAGTAGTAAAGTAAACATTGCCTTTCCAATTTATATTTCTATCTATTTCATGATTAATATGGAATTTGTATAAATTAAATCAGTCAGTTCCCAGAGTAAAATGTCTGAGCTACTTTTAATATATTCTCAAAATGTCTATGATTGAGAATCATGTGGTATGTAGGGGTACCTGGGTGGTGCAGTCAGATGAGCAGTGGACTCTTGATTTCCACCCAGGGGGTGATCTCAGGGTCCTGAGATTGAGCCCTGTGTCAGGCTCTGCACTCAGCACAGAGTCTGCGTAGGACTCTCTCTTCCTCTACACCTTCCCCCAACCTAAATAAATAAATCTTAAAAAAAAATGTAGTATGCTTTGCAAAATGTAGGTGTCCAAACCCTACACTATAGAGAGAGTCTTTGATTTGTGAAGTGTTGCTAGAGCCAAAGAATCTGTATTTTAATAAGGGTGTCACATTATTCTGATGCAGTCAGTTCACTTGGAGCACTATTTGAGAAAACGGAATAGAATGCTTTTGGAACCAGCAACTCTACCTGCATATTAAGCAGCAATTTATAAGTTTGTACCTGAGCATCTGTGATGCAAAAATTCAATGGTAACTGACTAAGTATGATCTAGGGCTTGAAAAGTACAAATAAAACATATTAAGATGCTATGGCTTTCTATTAGTATATATTCAAGTACTGTCACTTCAAACATTTCAAAACTTAGGTTTATGTTTCACATAAAATGTTGTCCCCAAATTATTATTGAATGAATGGGCAAATAAATGAATGATAGCTAAATACAATAGAGTATGTTAGTTTATATTCCTTACACTTACATAGAGTACAATCAGCTAGTAATTAGGAGGATAGATTTCTTTTTTTTTTTTTTTAAAGATTTATTTATTTATTTATTTCACAGAGGGAGAGAGATCACAAGGAGGCAGAGTGGCAGGCAGAGAGAGAGA
>LNAC01001445.1:169565-184504 GCA_002007465.1 Ailurus styani
TCATGACCTGAGCCGAAGGCAGCGGCTTTAACCCACTGAGCCACCCAGGCGCCCATCTCAGCTATTTTTTAATGAATCTTTTGTCGTTTGGGTTCTACCTGCTGCTAATGAGTGATTCTATACTGGTTTTAACCAGTCATATTTTCATGACAGGTTTAATGGTTTCTATCACTAGCCTGACTTTCATGTGTGACATCCTACTGTGAACATCCTAATGTTCAAGGACAAGTACTTTATTTTGATTTGATTCCTTTTGTCCTGGTCATTCAATCTCAACAACTGCTGCCTGCAGTAACAATTCCTGACTTCCTTACCTACTACTACTCTAATCCTAGCAACCATAATATTTAGCCTAGGTTACTATGATAACCTCAGTATATTGCTAAGTGGCCTTACTGATTCCTCTCTTATTTCCCTCTACCTCCCTCCATCATATGTAGAATACGTTCAAGTTATTGGCTATAAGACCATTTCTAGTTTGGCATTCATCTAAGCCTTTTTTCTACCTCTTCTACCACCTTGGTTTTCTCTCTGTACCCCCATACTTTTGGCTCTATCCACCGTGACCTTCCTGCTGCTTCTCAAATACTCCAAGAATTTTCTAGACTCAGAGTTTGCCTGCGGTATTCCCTCTACCGAGAAGTACATTGCTTATACTTCATATGACTTTCAGCTTTATATTATTCAGATCTCTGTTCAAATGTCACTTTCTTAGAATAGTTTTCTCTGACAACTCCATCACTATTCCTCCAGAATTCTTCTGCCTTGTTTTATTTTTTCATAGCTGTATCATTTATTATATCATATACTTATTTGTTCATTGCTAGTCTACTGCCACATAAAATAAGTTCAATGAAATAAGGAACTTTTTCTGTTTTGTTCAGTATTTTATCAACAGTGGCTACAACAATGCAATGGAACAAAGTAGTGAAAATAACTAGATGGGAAATGAATGAATAAATTCAACCATTATTTCAACATGATTTTAGCCAGATTTTCATGATGGAATGAAGCACGCAAAGTTCTGATGTCTATTAAAAAATTTAAGAGTAAAAAAAGAAAGAAACATGATTCAGACTCTCACAAACAAGTATTTATAAGTAAACAGGTAGACGCATGCCAGAAGTTACCTCTACTTAAGAATTTGAAACAACATTGAGAAGACACGAATTAGTTAAAAAGTCATGATATCCAAATTTTATTTATTTTTGGAAAATAGATTGCACTGATTTTTTTTTCTATTTCTAGAACTGTTTAAAATGTTTAAAAGAATATAGGCTGGATTTTGGAAATTGTTATCCACACAGCTAAACAAATAATTAAATATTATTTTAATCTAAAAAAAAGAATATAGGATGAACTCAAGCATATGTCAGTTTTAATGAGTAGATATATTCTTGTCATATTAAAAACATTTTCATTCCATATTACAGATTTTCTTTTATAAGCTGTTACAAGTTCTATTTTATTAATATTTAATGTTGAATAGATATATCTCTTCTGAACTTACCTTACATTTGAAATATGAGATTTTAGACTAATAAATATGCTTTACTCTTCCAAGTTAACCTGTTAGGTAATAAAGAGATGGAAGGTTGTAGTGAAAAAACCTCTTCAACCTGAACTGTATCATTTACTTTGTTTGCTGATGAGATGTGTCAACATTTACACAGTGAAGTGTGCCTAAATGTGTATTTCTATTTAAATCAAATTCATCTTCTTCAGAGTTTATGTGTGTATTCAAGGAATGAAATTGGATTCTCTTCGAGAACTAAAATCAGTTACCATTTATTTCAGGCAAAGAGGTAATCAACATGCTTGACTGGAGAAACTGTTCAAGACTTGAAATTTCCTAAACTATTTTTGCACAAACATTCCGAAACATAAAATATTAGGACATCTACTCAACTAATTTTGGAGGAATAGTATATTACACACAATTTATGACTGTGGGTCTTACATGCCCTACATAAACCTATTTTAAAAAGGAGCCCTAAAGCATCATAAAGAATGGGAAGTAGATAAAACTCAGAAAAAAGTGAGTTTATGAACTCATAAATTTAATCTATTTAATTTTCCAACATTCTTACCTTACCAAATAGAAAAAGACTGAATTACTCTTGAGAGATGTAATCAAAATCACATTGCTGCATGCCCTTTTAGATAGCCAAACTCTCCACAAGCAGGCATTTTTCCTGATCCACTAGCATATATTATGTTATAATCTCTCTAGAAGTATACTGGCAGGAAGATAAAAGTGGTACAAAGAAAGTTAAATTTTAGTTTCTCTTCTGATTAATTAGAATGTAGACTGGATTGATCATTTCTGTCACTTGTGCATTTCTTAAAAATCCTAATGAACTTAGGGCGCCTGGGTGGCTCAGTGGGTTAAAGCCTCTGCCTTCGGCTCAGGTCATGATCCCAGGGTCCTGGGATCAAGGCCCTCATCGGGCTCTCTGCTTAGCAGAGAGCCTGCCTCCTCCTCTCTCTCTGCCTACTTGTGATCTCTCTCTCTCTGTCAAATAAAAAAAATAATAAAAATAAAAAATCCTAATGAACTTATAAACTACTATCCCAGATACCTTCAGGACCTTATAAATGAATTACTGCCTCAGTGCAAACTTATTCTAAAATGTGGGTGAACATATTTGCCAAAATTCTTGAGTCCCAATTTGATCACCTTATAAAGAATGAATTATATGTGAAATTATTTTCATGATGTGGCTTCGAATATCTGGGTTCTTAGGAAAGCTTTCTAAGTACCCAGAGTTTCTCTTTGCTTCTTTTCCAATTCACAGCTACCTGTGCCATCTCTTAATTCTGATACATGGTATCATCTCCTGATACTCAGCATCTTTTTTGCCTCTCTCTAATTCTTCACTCTACCCTACATTGTAAGTCTGCCCTTGCTCCTTCAGCTTTCAGGTTAACATATGCATTTACCTACCATTTATTGAGCATCTGCAATTTCTACAAACTGTGCCAAGTCCTTACACACTCATTTAATCACCATAATAATTATGGATATTCCATCCATTTCACAGATGAAGATGATAAAACTCCATGAGATTTGTACAAACAAAAACTGTTTTTCTGTGTTAAAAAAATACTTTCTGATTATAAATACACTATTGTTGAATGCAGTACATTAAGAGTATTCTGAGGGCGCCTGGGTGGCTCAGTGGGTTAAAGCCGCTGCCTTCGGCTCAGGTCATGATCCCAGGGTCCTGGGATCGAGGCCCACATCGGGCTCTCTGCTCGGCAGGGAGCCTGCTTCCTCCTCTCTCCTCTCTCTCTGCCTACTTGTAATCTCTCTCTGTGTGTCAAATGAATAAATAAAAAAAAGAGTATTTTGAGGAGTACAGACCATATAGTATAAATAGAAAAGAATAAAAACTATACTACCAAATGATAATTACTCTAAAATTTTTTAATAGTTCAATAAAATCTTTACCCATATACATGTACAAACTTGTGATTCCACTCCAATATTGTAATTCTGCTCTGAGTGATTTGAATATTATTTCTTTGTAATTTACACATCTATTTGTTTATTTTGGTAGTTTTTTAAAGAATTGCACTGGGGGTGTCCTGTGTGGCTCAATCCCTTAAGTGGGGGTGAGAAAATACTTCTGGTAGAAAACTCTATTTTCTACTAATTCTGTTAGTTACAGTTGTGTGTATGCATGCATATATCTATATATATCTATCCCTTTATATCTAATCTATTTACCTAGAGGAAAAGAGAGACAGAGAGACACATACATAGATGTGGATTGGGAGGGAGGTACCGGGAGAAAAGGATCTGACCTTAAACAATTTTGGGAGCTGGTTAACCGGTCTCTGTGATGCCATGTCTGATTACTGATTCAAATGCTGGAAATTAAGGTCCATTGGGTAAATGATTGGGAAGGAAAGAAACATTTGAAGTATGGTAGAGCAAGACAATTCTGGAACACAAAAGCTTGAGCCTGTGAGGGTGTACTGATACCTGTGTCAGCTCTGACTTGATGGTATGGATATTCTGCAGGAAAGCCTCAGAACTGGTCCAGAAAATTGGAGAAGCTTAAGGAGAATCCGAGGGAAGGTGGAAGTTTTAAGTCTGGCCACTGGCTTACTTCCATAAGCAAACTAAGAAGCAAGGTTTGTGAATTACAAATGGCTGCTGCTTGATTTTCTTCCTCTGAATCTTATGCTAGAATTGCTTTTATAGCCAGTACTGTATGGAAACATAAAAAAAAAAGGAATTCTGGGAAAATACAGGTTAGTTGAGTCAAGTTGACATAATACAAAGTGACCACAGTTTGGCCTAATATTTATTAAAAGTTAATCAAGAGAGAGGGCTATAGAAATACTATTACAGTCAAAGGAAAAAAACATGTAGAAAAATGGGATTTTAAAAAATAAATCCTCTAAGATCTGGCCAGAAGTCTTGGTGAGTGGTGAGAATGGAAATAGTGAAAGTGCAAAACCTGGTTTCTAAGCCATGTTAAAAATTTTTTTCAGATTCTTAATTTTTTTTTTTTATTTTTTAGGTATAGAAGAGTTCCATCACAAATAAAATTTCTCCATGTCTCTTTGAAGTCATTCCCTTTCCCAAATTCAGGCAACCACTAATGTGCTTTCTGTATCTATAGTTTTACCTTTTCAGAAGGGATTTTTAAATGGAATTGTACAGTATGTAGTCTTTTGAGTTTGGCTTCTTTAACTTAACATAATGCATTTAAAATGCATCTGTGTTATTAACTGTATCAGTACATGCTCCTTATATTTATAAGTAGAATTACATGGTATATTCCCAAGTCAGTTTGATTATTCAACAGATTTTTTGGGGGGTGGGTGAGCAGAGGAAGAGGAAGGGAGAGAATCTTAAGCAGATTCCATGCCCAGTGGGAGCCTGACTCAGGGCCTGATCTCACAACTCTGAGATCATGACCTGAGTCAAAATCAGGAGTCAGGCATTTAATCAACTGAGCCGCACAGGCAACCCTCCATATACTTTTTAGATTGGGTTTGTTAATTTCTACAAAAGAATAAAGACTGCCAGAATTATGATTGGATTTTCACTGAATTTATGGATCATCCCTGGAAGAAATGCCATTGTAGCAATACTGAGTATTTGAATCTATAAGCATAATGTATTTCTTCATTTATTTAAGTATGCTTTGATCTCTTTAATCATTATTGAAAGTGATAGCGGTTATAATATGATGTGGTCCCACACATAGAACTTGGAATGAGATCATTGGGTGTGTTTTTAAATTTTTTTTAGATTTTATTTATTTATTGGACAGAGAAAGAGAGAGAGAGAGAAAACAGGCAGGGGGAAACAGCAGGCAGAAGGAGAAGCAGGCTTCGGGTAAGCAAGGAGCCTGATGTGGGGCTTGATTCCAGGACCCTGAGATCACGACCAGAGCCTAAGGCAGACTCTTAACCAACTGAGCCACCCAGGTGCCTCCGTTGGGTGTGTCTTAAGGATTCATTGTCTCAGAGCGCTGGAATGTAGCAGTTCAAGATCAAGGTGTGGACAGGAGCTTGATCCCTTTGAAGGTGCTAAGGAAGATTCTGTTCCAGATCTGTCTTCTAGTTTCTGGTAGTTTCTTGGCTTGTAGCAGCAAACTCCAGTCTTCCCATGGTGTTCTCCCTCTATGCATGTTGTTTGTCCAAGTCTTCTCTGTCATACTGGATTAAGATCCACTTAAATTACTTCATTTTAAATTGTTCACTTGTATAAAGACCCTATATCTGTATAAGGTCATATTCTGAGGTATTGGGAGTTAGAACTTCAAAATACGAATTTTGAGAAGGAAGCGGTTCAACGTATAACATACATTTAGCTATATTTTCTCCTTCCAAAACCCTTAATTCTCTCTTTTTTGGTAAAATTGAAACCCACTTTCAGATCTCTTTTCAAAACTCAGTGTTAATTTTACTATAAAACAGTAGTTCCCATACATGGAGGTATATTTTTCATTGCAAAATTTTGAAATATGTAGACTCAATTAATAGTGGCAAAATTACCATAACAACTTACTTTTCTTTTTCTTTCTTTTGCTAATTATTTCCTAAAATCCAAGACAGTTCGTGTTTCTTGCTTTAATTTTTATATAATAAAAAGAAAAAATTCTGAACACATTTTTCTGCAAACATCAACTTTTACAAATAATAAAATATCAAAATAGATCAAAGTAAAATAATTTATATTTCTTAGAAACAAAAAGAGAGTAAATAGTAATAAGACATTCTATTAGGAAATTTAATATTAGAATCATGTGAAACATATTAATAATTTAGCTTTCTGACATCAAAATACATAAAACACAGTGCTTATATTTATAAAGTTGTACCTAGAAACTTGGTGATTATGATCTATAAAATTAGTTTGCATTGAGACCATAAGTTAATGTCTCTTTTGTGTTTGGTGTCTTAGAAATAGAATGTTCTTTTTTTTTGAGATTTTATTTATTTATTTGACACAGAGAGAGAGATCACAAGTAGGCAAAGAGGCAGGCAGAGAGAGAGGAGGAACCAGGCTCCCCGCTGAGCAGGGAACCCCATGCAGTGCTTGATCCCAGGATCCCGAGATCAGGACCCAAGCCGAACACAGAGGCTTTAGCCCACTGAGGCACCCAGGTGCCCCAAAATAGGGTGTTCTTATTAGATATTCTGTTCTATATAGATTTCTCCATATATCTCCAACAGTGTTATCTGGGCCTCAATATTCTATACCAACTTGATACACTGTATAATTTATCAAACAAAGAGTCAGTGATACCAAACATTAATAAATAAAAAGCACATAAACTACTTCTTTAGATTTAGAGGGACATCTAAGAGACTTATTTGAGACTATTAGCAACATAGATTGTTGCCTTTACCTAGTAATCAGACCCTCACTTGGAATTTATACATCTCAACTGATAAAGTCCAACAAAACAAACTTTGAAAATTAAAAAAAAGGTACTGATATTATTAGCACAATCTGGAGGTGCAAAAGAAAAAGGGGGAGAGGTAGAAAGGCAAGGATTTATTTCTCCTTATCTTTGATAATGATAAGTCAAAAGATAATGTCTATGGTTAATAATCACTAGTCACAACTGAGGATATTAAAAATGCATATACATCTGAAGAAATTTGTAAACTATTGGAGAGTTATTATAGGACCAAATCTCGGATGAATGTGAAAATATTGTTTGGCAATAAATTAAATTAAATTAGTTAAATTAAAGGGGACAAATGAATAAGGAATGAGGGAAAGCAAGAGGTAATTTTATGGGAATGGATTGGAATTAGACAAATCATTGGTCTGAAATCGTGGTTTCTAACATGTGCATTTTCATGCACAAATATATGAATACTTAGCTTACCTGAAACAAAAGCTCAAAACAAAAAATGTACATATATAAATACACACAAGTGGATGTTTATTACAACACTGCTTCTCAAAGTGAACAAGTGAAAACTAGAAACAACTTGAATGTCCATCAGAAAGGGAATGGTTATGATTAACCAAATTGTGGTATAGACTTACAATAGATTTTGCTTATACTAAAAAAAAAAATCAAGTGAAAAAGTAAGCACAGATTTTGAGTGCATTAATATCTATATTACTTTTCAATGACAAAACCAATGAAGGTAGGAAGGAAAGAAGGAAGGAAGGGAGGAAAGAAGAAAAAAGGGAAATAATAAATGAAAGAAAGAAGGAAGGGAGGGAAGGAAGGAAGGAAGACAGGCAGGAAAATACTCCATATTTGCTCCATAATTATCCAAGTTTAACCTTTGGTAATTTTTGAAAAATGTGAGTGGGAGGAGAGGACAAGTTTATATATATACATGCACATGCATATGTATATATATATAAAATGTTATGTATATTTTCACACATACATACCTATCATCTTACATACATGTTTCTGTAAGATCATCCTAGTTTTTCTATAAAGTTATTGAAATATATTGTAAAATAAAAAGTTTAATATAAATATATATTTCAGACCAACACAAGGTAACCTCACCATATCACTATTCTAAAGCATTCTGTTAAAAAGAATAAAGAAAGAAAAATAAAACAGAAGGGCCAAAAAAAAAAAGTCCTTAAAAGTACATATAAGAAATTCATGTATGAATTAGTGAGATTAGTATTTTTGTTGAGCTAAAAAATATTACATCAATATCAGCTGCATAGTTTAATGTAGATTTTAGGGTTTTGAGTTGCATTCTCTGTAACTCATTTTATTTGGTTCTTAAATTTTATTCCTAAGGAGTCTAGTTTACTATGTTGAGCTAAAAACACTTTAGCCTATAAAGGTATATCAGATTTCAATGTTTGCCTCCACATTTGTATCAGTAGTAAATTTGATAAATTTATATGCTTCATGAAATTATGAATAAAGTGTTCAATATGAAATGAGTGAATTTTAAGGCATTTGATCAACATGATTTAAAGTAAATNATTTATATGCTTCATGAAATTATGAATAAAAAGTGTTCAATATGAAATGAGTGAATTTTAAGGCATTTGATCAACATGATTTAAAGTAAATCAATTAATGTTGGAAAGTGCTGTTCTCAAATCAAAGTAATACTTGAATGATTTAACTTCCTCAATAGTATTTTAAAATATTAAATTGCTTGGGCACCTAGGTGGCTCATTTAGTTAATATCTGCCCTTGGGTTGGATGCTGATTCCAGGGTTGCGTGGGGCTCCCTGATCAGCAGGGAGTCTGCTTCTCTCTCTCCTGCTGCTGCTCCCCGTGCTTGTGCTCTGTCTCTCTCTCAAATAAATAATCTTTAAAAAAAAATTACATTGCCGGGCGCCTGGGTGGCTCAGTCCGTTAAGTGGCTGCCTTCGGCTCAGGTCATGATCCAGGGATTCTGGGATTGAGCCCCGTGTTGGGCTCCTTGCTCAGCAAGGAGCCTGCTTCTCCCTCTCCCTCTGCCTGCTGCTCCCCCTGTTTGTGCTCTCTCTTTCTGTCTAATAAATAAAATCTTAAAAAAAAATTACATTGCGTGTTTCAATGAGTGGACCGATAGCTTCCAATTTTCTTTNAGAGGGAGAGAGATCACAAGGAGGCAGAGAGGCAGGCAGAGAGAGAGAGGGGGAAGCAGGCTCCCAGATGAGCAGGGAGCCCGATGCGGGCCTCGATCCCAGGACCCTGAGATCATGACCTGAGCCGAAAGCAGAGGCATTAACCCACTGAGCCACCCAGGCGCCCACTTTTTCTTTTTTTTAATTCTAAATGCATTGCCAAAGTTTGTCCAGTTGTCCTTTAGATTTTCACAAAATTAAATTCTAATCAAGTTTTAATTTTCGTGGGATTAGTGTTACAATTCTGGACCACTCATTAGCATTTCCTTTATCTGAGGCTCTGAAAAAGCTCCATATGGTGTGAACATTTTTCTTTAGAAGTTTCTCCAATTTTTTTCTTCATAAAAATCATTTTTGCTTTTATTTTAAAATCATTTTTTGAATTGCTTTTTACTTTTTGATTATGAAAAGAATCACTGCTTAGAGTTTCTAGTTTATTGAAGAAAAAAGTTATTAAAGACAATTATATGAATAATTGATGATTTCTGTTGTGATAAATTCAGTGAATAAAGAATTCAGTATAATCCACACAGATTCAAGTGCCTATCCCAGTGTGAAGCTGAGTGAAAAGTGGTAGGAGAAGACTTGCTGAAGAAAGGGACATGTAAATGAATACTTGATATTATAAATAGCTAGGCGTGAAGCCAGCAGGCTTCAGTATAGTATATACTATATACTATAGTATATATATACTATAGTATGTATATACTATATGTATATATATAGTATATTCAGTATAGTAATTTCAAGCAAAGTTAATAGTATCTTGGAAGATCTTCGTGAGGGAAGGAATGTAACAAGTTTCAGGAAATTAAAGGGGAAAATCTGGCAGATTAATATAGTAAGGAGTAGAGAGTACTGGGTCAGGGTAGGAGAGTAGTGACTGGTCAGATTAGGCCAAATCTTGAAAACCATATTAAATAGTGTAGACTTCAGAAGCTTCTAATATAAGGTTAACAAACAAGGGGCTGGGTAAATTTGCATTTTAATGATTTTCCTGGCTACTGGAAAAAATAATGCATTGTAGAAAGGAAAGTGGATACAGGTGCCTAAGGTGAAAAGCTTTTGCAATATTGTTGAAGAGGAAGAATGAAAGCTTAGAGTGGTGGCAGAGGAATCCGAAGTGAGATGAATTTGAAAAATACATTGGAGATTAAATTTGATAAAACCGAGTGGGCTAGATTAGAGGGAGAGGGGGATGTCAAGAATAATTTCCAATCACTTGGCAGGTTTGACTTAGTGGATAAAATTTCAAACAGATGAGGAATGTCATTTTAACTCTATGAGAATAGTACATTTCTAATTCTCAAATATCCAAAGTGTGGTACACACTGTGCTTATTTAACTAGCATTTACTGGTATCTAAAATGAACCACTGTATAAGATGTATAAGACATTTTTGGTCAGAGTATCCCAGCTTGGAGGTAAGTAAAATAAACTGCAATCCTATTACTAAATACTTAGCCCGGATATTTTAATAATATTCTTTTTGGAAGAACGGAAAGCAACATACACTATGCCTAGTTGGGCTAGACAGGTATTTGATTAAAGTTTACTTATATAATGTGTTAAAGGTCTTAAGTTCCTGGTCATCAAAATTATGTCAGGAAAGAAATCACGTTCCTAGAATGTATACCTATGCCTAGAAATGTGTGTCAATAAGAGTTATCATCTTACTTCTTCTGATTGATCTTATGGGGACATAAAGATACCTTCTACCCCTATTCTCTGTTTAATAACTTTACGACAGAGGGATAATTGGAGCTGAATTGAGATCACGAGTATTATAAAAGGTGTTAATGTTCCAAAGACTGAGATTGCTCTAATTACATCAACCTGGTTGATAATAGTCTGATATCAAACATCATCTGATATACTTTTAGCTTTGCTTAGAATGCAGAAAGCTGGAAAGTGCAGTACACACATCCTAACAAAAAATGGATAGCCTATAAAATATAAGTGTTCTTTGAACCCACTGGTGAGCTGAGATATTAGAGTCACCAACGAATGTGGAATCTAAGGACAGACAGCTGTGTCCTAAGAGTAATAAGAAGTGAGTAGAGAATGACTGGCAGCCGACACTGGAAGAAAAGGGTTAAGAGTTTCAGCAAAAGTTTTTAACAATTAATGGCCAAAGGTGGGCTAGCTTGAGAGTATAAAATCTGTGGAAACCACAGATACGTGGAAAGTTTACACTTCCGGCATTCTCTTTTCAGAGATCTGTATTGGGTGTTTACAAGGAGGATTGGAGGCAGATAGACTGAAGAAAGCTTTTTTGTTGGTATCAGACAGAGTGAGGCTAGTTGCTGCTATTGTCATAGTGACAGGAATATCTGCCTCAATACTGCTTGCCTGCAAAAATTAGGCCTTGAACTGCTGGGAAAGTGCAGCAGGCACTGTTGCCCCCAGATGTAGTTGAAGACTCACTGTGACTGGATGTTTGTTTTGAATATAAAATGAAAAACTTTACTCATAAAGAAAGGGCAGGGAAACTGTTCTGAGCCCAGATAACATATAAACAAGAAAAAAATGGGCAAAATATTTGACCAGATACTTCACCAAAGAATGTATATACATTTATGCAAGATTATTGAAAACGCAGTCTATAAAAATAGAAAACATATCTGTCATTGCTAGGAGCTAAGAATGTTGGATGATTGGACTATAAAAGTATGTGAGGGAAATTGTGGGGGAGATGGAAGTATTTTATGATTAATGCATGACTGCAAATTCATAGAACTGTGTGCCGAAATGACTGAATTGTTACTTTTAAATTATACCTTAAAAATGGGGTAAAAGAACATTTAAATAAGTATTTTTGCAAGGAAATAAAGTACTAAAATTGGTTTTCCCTAAAAGCACAGAAGTACCATTAACATAGTATCCAGTGGTAGCTCCAAGTACCCTGAAATAATACTCTTATAAACATTTAATACTGTGATACTAGATGTGAGAGAATGGGCAGTAGCTATTTGTTGTTCTGTTACAATATCTTCATTTTTTAAAGATTTTATTTACTTATTTGACAGAGAGAGAGAGAGTACAAGCAGGGAGAGTGGCAGGGAGAGGGAGAAGCAAGCTCCCATTGAGCAGGGAGCCCGATATGGGGCTCGATACCAGACCCTGGGATCATGAACTGAGCTGAAGGCAGAGGCTTAACCGACTGAGCCACCCAAATGTCCCTGCGTTTAATTTTTTTTTAAGATTTATTTATTTATGAGAGAGTGAATGCGAGCAGGGGGAGGGGAAAAAGAAGAGGGAGAGAGAGAATCTCAAGCAAACTCTGTGCCAATGGGGAGGCTCAATCTAACAACCCTGAGATCATGACCAGAGCCAAAACCAAAAGTTGGACACTCAGCCAACTGAGCCACCCAGGTGCCCCTTTGCATTCAATTTTTAAAGCACCTTAGATAAAAAGCATTGTATTTGTTGAACATATTTTGATGCATTAAGGAAAGTTGGATAAGTTAGACTAAAAGTTGTCTTGTTTACAGCTAGGTACTAGATGTACTTAGTTTTGAAAAATGATAAAGGCTGATTTCTTGCCCCCAAAGACCATCTCAGTGCCTTGGTGTCCTGAAATGTAATTGAATAGTAACAATATTTTATATGTGCTGTAAGCCTTGTATATACAAGGAAATTGAGAATTTCTATGCCTTCCCAGTAACAGGACTATACGAGAAGCAAAGGACTGTTAAATATCCACTTCATTTCTGTAAATGAAACAATTGATGGGATCACAGGTGGAAGAGAGTAATTCCAAGGGAAAAACAAAAAGGTATTTCCCCCTTTTGATTTTCATCCTCACGCCCATACAAGCTCATTATTTCCCATACACAGCTGTGCATGCTTTCCTCTATCTCCTCCTGCCGTTATTAGTAGTTAGTGAAATATACACACGTTATTTTCATTAGAGTGAGTCATTCCTTTCTTTCAATTCTATTTGTTTATAGAAATATATTTCTTCAATTAATATCCCCATTCACATTTTGTTCACACCTGTTTTCATGTAATTCTGGACAGTGGAGTTAGGCATAAATGCTTTTAATAAATGGGGCCTTAGGTTTCTGAAAGTCTAGGTACTCTAATATAAAGCAGAATGACATAAAACACAGAAAGTCACTCTTGTCTTCATAGAGTGATTTCAAATTGACTCTTTGATAATTCTTAAGGTTTTTCAAACATTGAATTACATTTTTTTTTTTGCCAATGTAGTTTCCCTGTCCTTCAACCAAGTGTTCCCAACAGGTAATAATACCAGATATAAAACTGATTTTGAGTAACTCTTCACTTGCTGACATACAGTAGATACTTTTGACAGCGCTTTCTGATTTATTTGTAGTAGGCACTTAGGAAATCAGGTATTTTCTTTGAGTCCAACAATGTTTCATACGCAGTGGTCACAGTCCTGGCTGTGAAGTGCCCAATTTTTGAACAAAGGAGATAACTAACAAGAGACTTTATTTCCAACCATGAGAAAACAAGTTGTTTCGTACAGGAGGATCTCTGCATTTTCTTTTATTATATTTTGAAACCACATTTATGAACAATGAATTTAGCAGACCCAGGGTTGGGTGCACATCTTTATTATAATGTGGTATGGTTTTAACCTACTTCACCTGTCACCAACATAATGAAATTTGACTTTGATGAACATGCTTAACAAGAAAACAAAAATCCACTGAACAGAATCTAGCAAGCAACAATATGTTTAATCCTATAGCAACACAATTTATCCACTACCTTTTTGACATTTGATTGGAGCTATTCACGGGAAGCACTCTTCATTCCCTTTATCAAGACCTCCAGGTTTGGATTTATTCTCTGAGAGGATAATCCTGCTGGTATGTTCAGTAATTCTGCAGCTGAAGCATTTAGTCACTGATCTGTTGCAATAATATGATAGAAATAAAATGGGCACTCCTTGAAGGAATGGATTTTGCATCATAAATATGTAGTCATAGGACAGATACAGAAAGCAATGGGTAAAAATTTCCACATTCTAGAATTATGTACGTATTTATATTGAAGATTTAGAATGTTATTTAACGTTTCCTTTAGGCAAAATGTCTACAGAATAGAAGGATGCCAATATAATACATATTTCTGAGCAAAACCAGAAAAAGAACCAAATTTAAGAATGAAAATCTAGACAATTGGATTTCTTTAATTATGGAGAAATGATTTCATAAAATTATAGCCTTATAAAATACAGATTTTCTATTTTGATATTTTGCTGTTGTCTTATTGCCAATTACTTCTTATTCTCTGTTCACTCAATGTTTAAACAAATTTTACAGCAATGTTGATAGTTTGAGCAAATATGAGGACATTCTTGATATATCTAAACAATATAATTTGAAGATGAATGTAGTTTGTTTGTTTCATCCTTAATTATATTCAAGTATTTGAATTAATGAAACAATTTTACTCTTAAATACCTAACATGAATATATTTACAATTGTGCTGAAATTCCTATCAGTAGTCTTTTTAATGCTTCTTAAACATGCAATATTCACATATCTAATAATTCAGTTTCTTTTTGTGTTTACTTTGTCCCTTATTTGTATATTACCGATTCTTCTAATTAAAAGAAGATTCTACTTTTCTTTATTGAAAATTCCTTCCTTCTGATTCATTCCTCAAGTCACACAGAACTGTGTAATTTATTCATTTTTAGCTGTTCTAATTGCCTCATGAGCAATTTCTTTCTTTCCTTTTTTTAAGATGTTATTTATTTGACAGAGAGAGAAAGCACAGGCAGAGGGAGCTGCAGAGGGAGAGAGAGAAGCAGGCTCCCTGCTGTGCAGAGAGCCCCATGCCAGGCTAGATTCCAGGACCCCCCCCCCC
>LNAC01001446.1:1012-33147 GCA_002007465.1 Ailurus styani
TAAGAAAAAAATTCAAAGAAAAAAATTCAATGAATTTAACTTTGAATGACTGAAGAATCATGGGGAAAAAGCCATGAATTCTCTTTGTTGTTTTTCCGTAGTTCTGGGGTCCCGCAATGCTTAGCAATCTTGAACTTGACTTTGACTGGATGGTTTTTTTGTTGTTTTTTTTTTTACCCCTTGGTCTTCTGGGGGAGGGGCCTGTTGCTGTGATTCTCAACTGTCTCTGCCCGAGGCGGATTCCCACCACCCTCGCCAGGGGCCAAGCTAAGTAATCAGCTCGGGTTCGCTCTTGGGAGCTTTTGTTCCCTGAATGCTTTCCGTACCTAGTTGGAGGACGGGTCTGAAAATGGTGGCTCCCAGTCTCCGACCCGGAGGAGCCGAGAGCCTGGGGCCTCAGTCCTCAGCGCGCCTCAGAGAAAAGTAGTCCCTCCCGTCTCCTGATCTCCGGCTGCGCTCTGAGCTCACCCGGCCTGTGACTGAGTGTCTCTGTCTCTGGCAGGCCCCATTTAGAATCTCCGAACCTGACAGATTCCTGCAGCCGCTCCCGCGCTGCTGCTTCAGGAGGAGGAAGGTGAGTCTCTCCTGGTCTGCCGCCCGTGGGGTCCCCGCTCACAGATCAGTGGCCCGGCTGTGCTTCAGATCACAACCCAAGGTAACCCCGAGCTGAGAGACACCTCAGCTCAGCTCCGTCTCTCCCGCCGGCTTCTCTCTGAGACCTGGGAGCTCGGTCGCACTCAGACACCCTTGGTCTTTTTGTGTCCCCTTGGGTCCTGAGACCACACTGTCCCTGCAGGGGTTTCACCCCCCCGCTTGGTCTCTGGGGCAACATCCCTCAGTGGAGCCGACTTCTAACAGTTCTGAGTCTGTGCTCCGCTGCTCGCTCCCTTGCCGGGAGCCAGCCCCTCCCCCCGGGGTCCATCTTCCCGTCGCCTCAGATTCACTTCTCCGCACATCCTACCTTCCAGAAGGTGGTCAATTTTCTGTTCCTAGAATTGCTGCTCTTCTTCTCTTCAATCTCAGGTAGAATTTGTAGGTATTCAGAATAGTTTGATAGCTATCTGGGTGAATTCGTGGGACCTGATGATAATCTGTCTCCTACTCCCCCGCCATCTTGCCGCTCTCCCCTGAATTTTCTTAAGCATATTTCTTTTCTTTTTTTTTTTAAAGATTTTATTTATTTATTTGACACAGAGAGAGAGAGAAATTACAAGTAGGCAGACAGGGAGGCAGAGAGAGAGGGAGAGGAGGAAGCAGGCTCCCTGCTGAGCAGAGAGCCCGATGCGGGCCTCGATCCTAGAACGCTGAGATCATGACCTGAGCCGAAAGCAGAGGCTTTAACCCACTGAGCCACCCAGGTGCCCTTAAGCATATTTCTATAACACCTCACTCTCATGTGATATTTTAAAGATAAGACTTAAAAAGACATTAAGAGAAAGAAAATACATGATTAAAAAGATTTTAGTACAAAATAGGACGTGAAAAAGAAGCAACATCCAAATGATAGCTTCCTTTCAGGTATCTGACCAGCCCTCTGTCTTTGAGACAGAAGTATATCATGGGAAAATATCCATTACATCATCTTCTTGCTCTTCCATACAGGAAAGGTGCAGTCATGTAACAAGGCCATGGATTTATATTTGCTTGAGATGCTGAACTACTAATTTTTAAGCTGTTCTGATACCTCTACCATATCAGTATAGCTGCAGGAGATATGAAATAACTGGGAAACCAAAAGAGAAGCAAGCAGACAGGACAAATTGGCAAAATTATTTATTCTAAAATCCAACCGTACCACTCCTCTGACAATAATTTCATTTAGAAAGTATGAACTAAATATTAAATATTAAAAATAAACTGTTTGGGACCAAATAATAAACATGGAAATATTAGAGAGTGGTAATGGGCACAGTTAAGTACTCCATGTGTTCTTGTAATGGTCTTTAATTAATGCAGTAATTGCAATTAGGTAGCAGAAAGTCATGGAAGGAGCACTAAAAGGGACATTCACAAGCTTTCTGTTGCAAGGGCTTTTGCTAAAATTTCAATGGTACATCCCCACTTTACTTTTTGTGCCCCTTTTCCACTTCAGTTCACAGATTCTCTGGCTGTTTGAATTCTTTCCCCATCAGCACCAATTTACCATGGCACACACATGGTAAATATTTTTTTCCCACACACAACTCAGCTCTGCTTCAAAATATACTTCATTCCTCCCCTCGATATCCACCTTCGAAGCCGCTTTTGTTTCTTGTAAGGCTGACTTTCCTGAGTAATGGAAATTTGATTAATTTTTATTAAGATATTTTTTTCCATTTTAAAGTATAACTGACAGATAGAAATGAATTATGTGTTACTAATCTCCAATTACACACACACACAAACACATACACACACACACAAATATTGGCATTTTGCATTTTATTACTGTTCTACAGTATCTCCATCAACTTCATATAACAAAACGACAGGGCTCAATATATTGGTAACTGTTTTTGGAAGGATGCTTTCCTTTTTTTAATTAATTTATTTTTAAATTTTTTTATTATTATTTGCCCCAGGGATACAGCTCTGTGAATCATCAGGCTTACACCTTTCACAGCACTTACCATAGCACAAACCCTTCCCAATATCCATAACCCATCCACCCTATCCCTACCCTTCCATCCCCCAGTAACCCTCAGTTTGTTTCATGAAATTAAGAGTCTCTTAAGGTTTGTCTCCTTCCCGATCGCATCTTGTTTCATTTTTTCCCTCCCAACCCCTCATGATCTCCCGCCCTGCCCCTCAAATTCCTCATATCAGAGAGATCATATGATAATTGTCTTTTTCTGATTGACTAATTTCACTTAGTGTAATACCCTCTAGTTCCATCCACGTCCTTGCAAATGGCAAGATTTTGTTTCTTTTGATGGCTACATAGTATTCCATTATATATATATACCACATCTTTTTATCCATTCATTTGTTCATGGACATGAAAGATGCTTTCCTTACGTTATATACTCATCTTTTGTGTGTGCGCATGTGTGTGTAGTGCTGTGTACCAGAACTATGTAGTATTACTTGCTACCACAGGAAAATTCTATAACCTTATAATAAGATCATTGTTTTGGCTTTTGAGTCAGTTCAAGAAAGACCTGCTTCTTCCTATATAACATTCTATTGAGGATTATGATATAATGAAACATTTGACTTCTGTTTAAGAGAATAAAAAGTACATTATTCTAAGGCCCATGGAAAGCAAGGACCTGAGAAGCCTGTATACCTCATAAAAATGATCAAATCCAAGGCTTCCCAAACACCAGTGTATAGACTACCTACATCACAGTCACACAGAGTAATTAGTTAAAAGTCAGATTCCTAGTCCCCAGCACCAGACCTATTGAATCATAATTTTTGAGTGTGGGGCTGAACAAACAGATTTAAAGGGTAGGTAATTTGCTCAGGATATCCCAGAAAATGGGGAGTGGAGAAAAGATTAAATTCCAGATCCAGTTGATTGCAAAGTTTGTACTATTAACTATTAAAGTTTGCACTCCTTATACTCTCTGTAGAAATGATGGCCACAGGCTATCCTAAATGGGGCAGGTCTGAGTTGAAATAACAGAGGAAACAAATCAGTCTTAGCCTCAAACATCACTCCAGTACTGGAGGTAACTGGAAGACATACTGGCAGACATTTAGAGTCGATTAATTGAACTTTCTTTCTGAGAAAAAAAAAATTGAGTTTCCTGTAAACATAAGGGGCAGATTAACCAAAGAGTAGTTTTAGCTGTGTAGCAATAAAATAAAAAGCATTCTCTCTGGCTACGTTTGCGAGGATCAGTGAAAAAGGAAATTTGTCCCAATTGCAGGAGGAAATGTGCCAGTAAGTTTACTAAAATATATTTTTTCCCTATGTTCCGTGGTTTTTCTCTGGACTTGTCATGGTGTTTTTTATTTCCCATTTATTGTTGTTCTGAGTAAGGAAAATTAAAATTAAATTATTAGCATGAATTTTAGCATGAATTTTTGTATTGTGTAATGCTATTTTAAATGTAAATTGAATCATATGCAGTCACATGCTCATACAGATATATTTATTTTGATCTTACAGGAGAAGTGGAAATGCTACACAACAGTAATTCAGTTGTCTTGATTTTACTTCTTGATAGGCATGCATTCTACCAACATTGGGCTTCCTGATGAGTAAGGAAACTGAAAGAAAATGGACGTAGAGATCATCCTATATTTCCCTTTTATTAAATGTCATCATTTTTAGTGAAGGTGGTTAGCAAAAAACAAGTAAGCAAATGAGTAAGGAAGAATATTGGGTTCCTTCACTGTTCTTATCTTTGTCTTTTTTCTGTGTTTGCAGCAAGTTCTGGTGTGAAAGTTAAATGTGGTCCTTACAGCCTGTCAATGGCTAGGGTTGCTCATTCATACTCAAAAAACTCACTTACTCTGTATATTTGCTTTGAATCTTATTGATCTCCCACAGATTGTGGGTCCACTAGAATTCTATACTCATTAGCCATCACCAAAGCTATATGCAAAAGGAGTGGCAAGACATAGTAAACACACAAATCATGCTTATTTCCTCCATTCACAAACATGCTCCATTGCCTCATCAGACTTCACTTAGAAAACAGAGGTCTAAGATGATGTGATTAAGAATTGTTTGTTGTATATCCTCATCATTGAATTGTCTGTTCATCTCTTTTGCCCATTTTTTTAAAAAAATCAAGTATAATTAACACACAATGTTATACTAGTTCAGGTGTACAATATAATGATTCAACAATTGTATATATTTTTCAGTGCTCATTGAGATAAAAATACTATTAATCCCCTTTATCTATTTCACCTTTCCCCTCTGTCACCTCCACTCTGGCAACCACCAGTTTCTTCTCTGTATTCAAGAGTCCATTTCTTTTGTTTGTCACTTTTTTCTTGAGTCTTCATTTGTTATGATTCTTAAGTTCCAGATATGAGTGAAATCATACAGTATTTACCATTCTCCGACTGACTTATTTCACTGAGCTATTGCTTTTTAGATCCGCCCATGTTACAAAGGGCAAGATTTTATTGTTTTTTCCAATTTATTATTTATTTTACTGAAAATTATTAATTAAGGTTAATTTTTCCATAAAATTTTTTGGGCTTTTAAAGATTTTTTTAAGCCAGTTAGTTAACATACAGTGTTATATTAGTTTCAGGTATACAATATAGTGATTCAACAATTCCATACATTACCCAGTGTTCGTCATGACAAGTGAACTTATTAATCTTCATCACCTATTTAACCCATCCCCTTCCCCCTCCTCTCTGGTAACTACTGGTATGTTCTCTAAAATTAAGAGTCTTTTTATTGATTTCTGTCTTTTTAATTTTTTCCCTCTGTTTATTTGTTTTGTTTCTTCAATTCCACACAGCAGTGAAATCATATATTTGTCTTTCTCCGACTGACTTATTTAACTTAGCATTATACTTTCTAGTTCCATCCATGTCATTGCAAATGGCAAGATTCCATTCTTTTTGTAGCAAAATATCATATTATATATATATATGTGTATATATATATATGTGTGTGTGTGTGTGTGTGTATACACACACACACACACACACACACACTTGGGCTGCTTCCATATCTTAGCTATTGTAAACAGTGCTTCTAAGAGCTTTGGGGTACATATATCTCTTTGAATTAATGTTCTTGCACCTTTTGGATTAATACCCAGTAGTACAATTGCTGGATCACAGCACAGTTCTATTTTTAATTTTTTGAGGAATAACCATTCTCTTTTCCGGAGTGGCCTCTCCAGTTTGCATTTCCACCAAGAGTGAAGGAGGGTTCCCCTTTCTTCACATCCTCACCAACACCAGTTGTTCCTTGTGTTGTCGATTTTAGCCATTCTGACAGGCGTGAGGTGATATCTCATACTAGTTTTGATTTGCATTTCCCTGATGGTAAATGATGAAGAACATCTTTTCCTGTGTATAGCTGAGTAGTACTTCAGTATTGTGTATATGTATATACCACATTTTTTTTATCCATTCATGTGTGGATGGACACTTGGTTTGCTTCCACATCTTGGTTATTGAAAATAATGGTGCAATTAACAAAAAGGTGCATATATCTATTTGGATTACTAGTTTGCCTTTCCTTGGGTCAATATCCAGTAGTTGGATTTATTAGATAGTGTGGTAATTCTATTTTTAATATTTGAGGAGCCTCCATATTCTTACTGACAGTGGCTGCATCAATTCCCATTGCCTACAACAGTGCACAAGGGTACATTTATCTCCACACACTCACCAATACTTATTTGTGTTTTCATTTTAATCATTTTGAAGGTTTAAAGTGGTATCTCATTGTGGTTTTAATTTGCACTTCCCTGGAAATGAGTGATGTTGATCATCTGCATGTCTTCTTTGGAAAAACATCTATTCAGGTCTTTTGCCAATTTTTAATTGGATTATTTGAGCTGTTTCTGGAGTTGATTTGTATAAATTTTTATGTGTTTTTGATATTAACCCCTTATAGGATATATCATTTGCAAGTATGTTCTTTTACTCAGTAGGTCGTTTTTTAATTTTCTTGACAGTTTCTTTTGGTGTGCATAAACTTTTTTTTTCTTTTTATTCCCTTGCGAGAGAAATCATATCTATAAAAATGTTTCTATGACCCATATTAAATAAATTATTGCTTGTATTTTCTTCTAGGAATTTTATTGTTTCAGTTCTGACATTCAGGTCTTTAATCCATTTTAAGTTTTCTTTTTTTTGTATAGTATAAGAAAGTGGTCCAGCTTTATTCTTTTGCATGTAGCTGTCCACTATTCTCAACACCATTTGTCGAAGAGACTGCTTTTTCCCATTGGATAAACTTTCCTGTTTTTTTGAAGATTAACTGATCAGATAGTTGTAGGTTTATTTCTGGGTTTTCTTTTTTTCTAAGATTGTATTTATTTATTTGACACAGAGAGAGAGATTACAAGTAGGCAGAGAGGCAGGCAGAGAGAGAGGAGGAAGGAGGGGACCGANAGAGCCCGATGCGGGGCTTGATCCCAGGACCCTGAGATCATGACCTGAGCCAAAGGCAGAGGCTTTAACCCACTGAGCCACCCAGGCGCCCTATTTCTGGGTTTTCTGTTATGTTCTATTGATCTATGTGTCTGTATTTGCTCCAGTACAATACTGTTTTGATTACTATAGCCTTGTAATATATCTGGGATCATGATACCTCCACCTTTCCACTTCTTTCTCAAGATTGCTTTAGGGTGCCTGGGTGGCTCAGTGGGTTAAAGCCTCTGCCTTTGGCTCAGGTCATGATCTCAGGGTCCTGAGATCAAGCCCCGCACTGGGCTCCCTGCTCAGTGGGGAGCCTGCTTCCTCCTCTCTCTGCCTGCCTCATTGCCTACTTTTTATCTCTCTCTCTCTCTCTGTGTCAAGTAAATAAATTAAAAAATCTTTAAAAAAAAGATTGTTTTGGTTACTCAGGCTCTTTTGTGCTTCCATACAAATGTTAGGACTATTTGTCCTAGTTCTATAAAAAATGTTGTTGGTATTTTGACAATAATTGTACTGAATTTGTAGATTACTTTGGATTGTATGTACATTTTAACAATATTAGTTCTTCCAATTCGTGAGCATGGACTCTCTATCATTTGTTTTCTCATCTTCATTTCTTTCATCGGTGTTTTATAGTTTTCAGAGTACAAGTCTTTCACCTCCTTGGTTAAGTTTATTCTTAGCTATTGTATTTTTATGCTATTGCAAATGGAATTATTTTCTTTCTCTTTCTGCTACTTAATTTTTTGTGTAAAGAATTGTAAGTTTTCTGTGTAGTAACATTGTATCTTATGATTTTACTAAATTTATTTATCAGTCCTAGTAGTTTTTTGATGGAGTCTTTAGGGTTTTCTTTCTCTCTCTTTTTTTTAAAGAGTTTATTTGAGAGAGAGAGAGAGAAAGCATGAGTGGGGGAGGGGTAGAGGGACAAGCAGACTCCCCACTGAGCACAGAGCCTGATGCCGGGCTTGATACCAGGACCCCAAGTTCATGACCTGCACTGAAATCAAGTCAGACAGTTAACCAACTGAACCACACAGGTGCCCCTAGGGTTTTCTATATATATTATAATGTCATCTGCAAATAATGAGAGTTTTACTTCTTCCTTACCAATTTCTATGCCTTTTATTTCTTTTTGTTTTCTGATTGCTGTGACTAAGACTTCCAGTATTACGTTGGATAAAAGTACTGATAGTGGACATTCTTTTCTTTCCTGATCTTAGAGGAAAAGCTCAGATTTTTGTCATTTAGAATACATTTAGAATAATTTAAGCTGTGGGTTTTTCATATATGGCCTTTATTATATTGAGGTATGTTCCCTCTAAACCTACTTTAAGCTTTTTAAAGGTGCCTGTGCTCCTTCTTTTCAATATATCTTTAACTTTGGGGTAAAAATATGTAGTGCAATTCTTGGGGTGTAGTGTAGCTCTATTTTTAAGGTCTTGAGGAACCACTATACTGTTTTCCCTAGTGGTTGTACCAGTTTGCATTCCCACCAATGGTGTAAGAAGTTCCCCCTTTCTCCACATCCTTGACAAAATTTTTTCCTGACTTGTTAATTTTTGCCATTCTAACTGGTGTAAGGTGGGATCTCATTGTGGTTTTGACTTGTATTTCCCTGATGGCTAATGATGTTGAACATTTTTTCATGTGTCTGTTAGCCATCTGTATGACTTTTTGGAGAAGTGCCTCTTCATGTCTTTTGCCCATTTCTTGACTGGATTATTTGTTTTTTTGGGTGTTGAGATGAGAAGTTCATTATAGATTTTGGATACCAGCTTGTAATACCAGCTTGGATACCAGATCTTGGACATTATCTGTAATGTCATCTACAAATATCTTCTCTCATTCAGTGGGTGACCTCTTAGTTTTGTTGACTGATTTCCTTGATGTGCAGAAGGTTTTTATCTTGAAAGACTCAATAGTTCCTTTTTTGCTTTTGTTTCTCTTGCCTTTAGAGATGTGTCTTAAAGGAAGTTGCTGTGGCCAATGTTGAAGGGGTTACTACCTATGTTCTCCTCTAGGATATTGATGGATTCCTATCTCATATTTAGGCTTTTCATCCATTTTGAGTTTATTTTTGCATATGGTGTGAGAGAATTGTTCAGATTCATTTTTCTGCATGTGGCTGTCCAATTTCCCAGCACCATTTATTGAAGAGACTGTCTTTTTTTTATCATTGGTTATTCTTTCCTGCTTTGATGAAGATTACTTGACAATAGAGTTGAGGACCCACTTCTGGGGTCTCTATTCTGTTCCATTGATGTATGTGTTTGCTTTAGTGCCAATACAATGCTGTCTTGATGATCAAAGCTTTGTGATATAACTTGAAGTCAGGTATTGTGATAAAGCCCCCTTCTTTGGTTTTCTTTTTCAAAATTCCCCTGGTGATTCAGGGTCTTTTCTGGTTCCATACAAATTTTAGGATTCTTCGTTACAACTCTGTGAAAAAAAATGTTGATGGTATTTTGATAGAGATTGCATGGAAAGTGTAGATTGCTCTGGGCAGCTTAAACATTTTAACAGTGTTTATTTTTCTAATCAATGAACATGGAATATTTTTCCATCTCCTTGTGTTCTTCTCAATTGTTTTTCATAAGAGTTCTCTAGTTTCTAGAGTATAGATCCTTTACCTCTTTGGTTAGGTTTATTCCTAAGTATCTTATGGTTTTTGGTGCTAATGTAAATGGAATTGATTCCTTAATTTCTCTGTCTTCAGTTACATTGTTAGTGTATAGGAATACACTAACTGATTTCTCTGCATTGATTTTGTATTCTGCCACATTGCTGAATTCTTGTGTCAGTTCTAGCAATTTTGTGGTGGAATCTTTGGGTTTTCCACATAAGTATCATGTCATCTGCAAATAAGGAGAGTTTGACTTCTTATTTGCCCATTTGAATGCATTTTATTTCTTTTTGTTGTGTGACTGCTGAGACTAGGACTTCCAGTACTATGTTGACCAATAATGGTGAGAGTTGGCATCTCTGTGGTTTTCCTGATCTTAAGAGAAAAGCTCTCAGTTTTTCCCCATTGAGAATGGTATTTTCTGTGGGCTTTTCATAGATGGTTTTTATGATACTGAAGTATGTTCCATATATTCCTATACTTTGAAGAGTTTTAATCAATAAAGGTTGCTGTATTTTGTCAAATGATTTTTCTCCATCAAGTAAGAGAATCATATGTTTATTGTCCTTTCTTTTCTGATGTGATATATCTTGTTGATTGACTTGGGAATGTTGAACCATCCTTGCATCCCAGGAATAAATTCTACCTGGTTGTCTTGAATAATCCTTTTAATGTTCTGTTGAATCCTATTGGCTAGTATTTTGGTGAGTATTTTTGTATCCATGTTCATCAGGGATATCGGTCTGTAATTCTCTGTTTTGATGTGGTCTGTGTCTGGTTTTAGGATCAGGCCTCATAGAATGAGTTTGGAATTTTTCCTTCCATTTCTATTTTTCAAAACAGCTTCAGTAGAATAGGTATTATTTCTTTCTTAAGTATATGGTAGAATTCCCTGGGGAAGCCATCTGGCCCTGGACTCTTTCTTTGGGGAGGTTTTTGATTACTCCTTCAATTTCCTTGCTGGTTATTGGTCTATTCAGATTGTCTATTTCTTCTTGTTTCAATCTTGGTAGTTTATAAGTTTTCAGGAATGCATCCATTTTTCTTTAATTTTTTTTTTATTCTTTGCCCCAGGGGTACAGGTCTGTGAATCATCTGGCTTACATCTTTCACAGCATTTACCAAGGCACAAACCCTCCCCAATGTCTATAACCCATCCACCCTATCCCTACCCTCCCACCCCCCAGTAACCCTCAGTTTGTTTTGTGAGATTAGGAGTCTCTTATGGTGGTAGGGAGGGAAAAATAATGAAACAAGATGGGATGGGGAAGGAATGCATCCATTTTTTCCATATTAACTAATTTGTTGCCATAGAGTTGCTGATAATATGTTCTAAAAATTTTCTCTATTTCCTTTGTATTCATTGTGATCAATCCCCTTTCATTCATTATTTTATTAATTTGGGTCCATTATCTATTTTTTTCTTTGTAAGTCTGGCCAGAGGTTTATTGATCTTATTAATTCTTTCAAAGAACCAACTTCTAGTTTCGTTGATTTCTTCTTACTGTTCTTCTAGTTTCTATTTCATTGATTTCTGCTCTAATTTTTATTATTTCTTTTCTCTGCTTGGTTTAGGCTTTGCTGTTCTTTCTCCAGCTCCTTTAGGGTGTAAGGTTAGGTTGTGCATTTGGGATTTTTCTAATTTTTTGAGAGGGGCTTGGATGGCTATGTAATTCCCCCTTAGGATCACTTTTACAGTATTCAATAGGTTTTGGACAGATGTGCTTTCATTCTCATTACTATTAATGAATTTTTTAAGTTCTTTAATTTCCTGTTTGACCCATTCATTCTTTAGCAGGCTGCTGTTTAACTTCCAAGTGCTTGAGTTCCTTCCAAATTTCTTCTTGTGGTTGAATTTCAGTTTCAAAGCACTATGGTCTGAAAATATACAGGTAATAATTTCTATCTTTTGATATAGGTTAAGACCTGATTCGTGACCCAGTGTGTAATGGATTCTAGAGAAAGTTCCATGTGCACTTGAGAATGAGTATTCTTTTGTTTTAGGATGGAATGTTCTGTATATGTCTATGAAGTCCAACTGGTCCAATGTGTCATTCAAAACTCTTGCTTTTTTGTTGATCTTCTGCTTAGATGATCTGTCCTTTGCTGTGAGTGTGGTGTTGAAGTCTCCCATTATTAATGTATTATTATCAATGTTTCTTTATTTGTTATTGGTTTATCTAATTGGCTGCTCCCATGTTGGGGGAATAAATATTTACAATTTTTAGATATTCTTGTTGGATAAGCCCTTTAAGTATGATATAGTGTCCCTCTATTTCTCTTACTACAGCCATTGGTTTCAAATCCAATTTGTCTGATATAAGGATTACTACCCCTCTTTCTTTTTCTCCGCCTCCTCGTTTTCAATCTGGGGGTGTCTTTAGGTTCATAATTAGTCTCTTGTAGACCACATATTGATGGGTCCTGCTTTTTATCCAATCTGAAACCCTGTGTCTTTTGATGGGAACATTCATCCCATTTACATTCAGAGTAACTATTGAAAGATACGAATTTAGTGCCATTGTATTGCCTGTATAGTCCCCGTTTATGTAGATTACCTCTGTTACTTTGTGGTCTATGTGACTCTTGGGGTCTCTCTTCACTTACAGAATCTCCCTTAATATTTCTTGCAGGTATGGGTTTGTGGTCACATGTTCTTTTAGCATCTGTCTATCCTGGCAACTCTTTATTTCTCCTTCCATTCTGAGTGATAGCCTTGATGGATAAAGTATTCTTAGCTGCATGCTCTTCTCATTTAGTACTCTGAATGTATCTTATCAGACATTTCTGGTCTGCCAGGTTTCTGTTGATAGGTCTGGTATTATTCTCATGTTCTTACCTTTGTACATAAGGAATCTCCTCTCTCTGGCTGCTTTCAGGGTAGCTTTTTTGGCTCTAAGATTTGCAAACATCACCATTATATGTTAGGGTGTTGATCTGTTTTTATTGAATTTGGGAGGGGTCCTCTATGCATCTTGGACAGAATGCTTGTTTCCTTACCCAGATTAGGGAAGTTCTCAACCATGATTTGCTCAAATATACTTTCTAGCCCCCTCTTTCTTTACAATCCCTCTTGGATCCCAATGATTCTGACATTGGTTCTTTTCAAGGCATCATTAAATTCTCTAATCCTTTCTTCATAGGCTACTGTTGTTTTTCTCTCTTTTCCTCAACTTTCTTCCTTTCCATCAGTCTGTCCTCTGGATCACTTATTCTCTCTTCTGCCCCTATTGACCCTAGGTGTTAGAGCAGCTAATTTAGACTGCATCTCATTTGTAGCATTTTTAAGTTTGGCCTGTTCTGTAATTTCATGTATGCTTATTTCAAGCCTAGCTATTAACTTCATAACTGTTATCCTGAATTTTCTCTCTGACATCTTGCTTATATCTGTATTGATTAGCTCTATGAAAGAGAACATTGCCCCTGGTTCCTTCTTTGTTGTGAGTTCCTCCTTCTAGTCATTTTGCCCAAGGAAGGATAGGTGAGCAAAAGAACAGAGTCCAAAATATCAACCACGACCCAAGTAAAATGCACCCTAGAAAAAAAAATCCAAAGCGGTCTGCAGGCACCACAGAAAAACAAACAAAGCCAAAATGAACAAAACAAAAAGGTGTTGGGGGAAGAGAGACTATAATCTCACAGGGTCGACAAAGCAGGGTGATCCCCTTGTTCCTGACAGAATTTAGGTCTCTGTGTTAGAAGACACTACATCCCAAAAATACTATGGAAACAAAGTATATATATGTATGTGTGTGTATATATATATATATATATATATGTATGTATGTATATATGCATGTATATATGTATATACATACATGCATATATATGTATATATGCATATATATACATATATATACGTGTATACATATATACATGCATATATAGGCATATATACATATATATTTATTTATTTATAAGATATAGATGTAAAAAAGGTTAAAAGGTTAAAAAGCAACCTAAAAACAAAAACTGGTAAAATCAGAATCTAGTTGCAATGGGAAAAACGTAAAAAAATGTAAAATTTTAGACAGAAGGAAAAACAAGTTGTGAGGAAACACCTGGAGCTCAATATATTATTTTCCCCTGGTACTGGAGTTTTACAGTCATTTGGGATCTATAAGCTTGCCATTCACCTGTTCTTCAAGTGTGTCTTCTGAGGAGCGTGGCCTCCTGTTCTGCTTCTCAGGTTTCTTTGCCCAATGGGATTTGCACCACCCCTTGTCAGTGGAATGGGTTCAAGGTGAGCTGGTCCTCTGTGTGGCTTTCTTTCCCTGATGCCTTTCCATGCCTTTCCAGAGGGTCAGAGCAAAAATGGCTTTGACTGGATCCCTGGCCCAGAGCAGCAAGATTGTGGTCCCCTTTCTTCAATAAACTCTCTGGGTCAAACCATCTCTGCTTCTGTGTACACCACTCTCTGTAGAAACCTGCAGGTTGCACCAACAATTTTCCTGGGGGATTCCCAGAGACCTGTGAGCATCTCTGCACTTTGTGTCTTTGGTACTGTGAGCATCTGTGGGCTCATGAGTGCACACGTGCACCCTGCCTTGGTACTCCCAGATCCCTGCTGTGTGCCACCCTATTGTCCTTTTAGGAGTGGCTGCCACCAGAGCCGTTGCTTGGTCATAGGTGCAGTCATTTTGACCCTCTCAGGGGTTGGTAACTGGCCCACATGTTCTAGTCTTTTTCTGGGTGCTCAGGCAAAGAGTGGTCTCCCCACCAGCCTGACTTGTGATTTATGGCCACCTGAACTGAGAGTCCCTCCTGGGCTCACTGACCATAACCAGTTTCTCCACTCCACTGCTTGGGCACTCTATTGGTTCCAGCATCCTGATTCTTTGTGTGTCTCCTGAGATCCTGAGGCCACATTGACCCACCTAGAATTCTGTCTTTTTGATCTCCTAAGCATCTTTCAGAAAGGGATGTCTCTTACTGAAGCAGACTTCTTAGGGTTCTGATTTTATGCTTCTGGTGTTAAATCACTTTCCAGTAGCCAGATTATGGAAGCTCCCTCTCCTCCTCATTTATCTTCCAATATTTTCCCATAGATTCATGACTCCACATCTCCTACCCTGTAAGAAGCTGTCGTTTTTCTGCTTTTAGATTTCCACATATATTTTCTTACATCTCAGGCTGAATTCATGGCTGTTCAGAATGGTTTGATAGGTATCCAGCTAAATTTGAGGGGCCAGATGAAACAAGGGCCCCTACTCTTCTGCCATCTTGCCTCCCTCCCTTGAATGCAACTTTTCTTTTAAAGTGTACTGTACTTAACATAGATTGTTATATTAGGTTCAAGTGTACACTATTATGACTTAACCATTCTATATATCACTCAGTGCTCACCAAGATAAGTTAACTCTAAATCTACTTCATCTATTTCACCTAACCACTACCCATTGCCCCTCTGAAACAACCAGTTTATTTTTTTGTGTTTTAGACACTGGTTTTTGGCTTATTCTTTTCTTTGTTTTGTTTCTTAATTCCACATATGAATGAAAGAACATGACATTTGTCATTCTCTATTGTTGATTTTAGCCATTCTGACTACTATGAGGTGATAGCTCATTGTAGTTTTGAATTGCATTTACCTTATGATAAATGATAATGAACATCTTTTCATATGTCTGTTGAATAGCTATATCTCCTCTTTGGGGAAATATCTGTTCATGTCTTCTGCCCATTTTTTTATGTGATTATTTGTTTTGGAGTTGTTGATCGCTTCTCGGCCTTTTGGCTAAGATCAAGTGTTGTTTTGGAGGTGTTGAATTGCATAATTTCATTTTTTTAGTTTTTTAAATTAAGTTCAATTAGATAACACATAGTGCGTCATTAGTTTTTGATGTAATGTTCAATGATTCATTAGTTGCATATAACACCCAGTGCTCATCAGATCATGTGCTCTCCTTAATGCATAATCTCTTTATATATTTTGGATACTAACCCTTTGTTGAATATTTCGTTATAACATATCTTCTCCTATTCATCAGGTTGCAATTTACTTTTGCTGATTGTTTCCTTTGCTGTGCAGAAGCTTTTTATTTTGATGTAGTTCCAATAGTTTATTTATGCTTTTTTCCCCCTTGCTTCCAGAGACATCTAGAAAAAGTTGCTACACCTGATGTCAAAGAAATTACTCCCTGTATCCTCTTCTAGGATTTTTATGGTTTCAGGTCTCACATTTAGGTCTTTAATCCATTCGAATTTAGTTTTTTTGTATGGTGTGACAAAGTGTTCCACTTTCATTATTTTGCATGTTGCTCTTGAGTTTTCCCAACACCACTTGTTGAGGAAACTATCGTTTTCCCATTGGATATTCTTTCCTGATTTGTTGAAGGTTAAGTGACCATATAACTGTGGGTTCCTTTCTGGGTATTCTGTTCTACTCTATTGAACAAATGTGTCTATTTCTGTGTCAGTTTCTTTTTTTTTTGTAAGATTTTATTTATTTACTTGAGAGAGTGAGCAAGCACAAGCAAGGGGAGTGACAGGCAGAGGGAGAGGGAGAAGTGGACTCCCCAATGAGCAGGGACCCTGATGCAGGGCTTGATCCCAGGACCCTGGGATCATGACCCGAGTCAAAGGCAGATGCTTAGCCAACTGAGCCACCAGGCAACACTATGTGCCAGTTTCACACGGTTTAGCTTACTACAGCTTTGTAATATAACTTAATCTTTGGAAATTGATGCCTCCAGTTTTGCTTTCCTTTTTTTAAAGATTGCTTTGGCTCTTCGGAATTTATTTTGGGTCCATACAAATTGTTGGATTGTCTGTTCTAGTTCTGTAGAAAATGTTGGTATTTTGATAGTGATGACATAAATGTGCAGGTTGCTTTGTAGTATAGATATTTTAACAATATTTGTTCTTCTAATCCATGAACATGGAGTGCCTTTTAATTTCTTTTTGTACTCTTTCATCATTTTTTTATAGTTTTCAGAGTATGGTTATATTACCTCTTTCATTAGGTTTATTCCTGGGTATCTTATTACTCCTGGTGCAATTGTAAATGAGATTTTTCTCTTAATTTCTCTTTCTGCTGCTTAAATACTCTTGTATATATATTCAACAGACTTATATACATTGATTTTTTATGTTGTAACATTACTGAATTTGTTTATCAATTCTAGCAGTTTTTTTGCTGGAGTCTTTTGAGTTTTGCATATAGAATGTCATGGGATCTGTAAATAGTTTTACTTTTTCCTTGCTGATTTGGATGCCTTTTATTTCTTTTTGTTGTCTGATTTCTGTAGCTAGGAATTCCAGTACTATGATGAATAGAAGTCGTGAGAGTGGACATATTTGTCTTGTTCCTGAACTGAAGGAAAAAGTTCTCAACTTTTCCCAGTTAAGGATGATGTTAGCCATATATGGCCTTTATTTTGTTGAGTTATGTTCCCTCTAAACCTACTTTGTTGATAGATTTATTGTGAATTTATGTTGTACTTTGTCAAATGCCTTTTCTGTATCTATTGAAATTGTTATATGATTCTTTTTTTTTTAAAGGTTTTTATTTATTTAACAGAGAGAGATCACAAGTAGGTAGGAAGGCAGAGAGAGGGGGAAGCAGGCCCTCCGTTGAGCAGAGAGCCTGATGCGGGGCTCGATCCCAGGACCCCGAGATCATGGCCCTAGCCGACGGCAGAGGCTCAACGTACTGAGCCACCCAGGCGCCCCTGTTATATGATTCTTGTTCCTTCTATTATTAATGTAAGATGTCACATTGATTTGTGAGTATTCATCCACCCTTGCAACCCTGGGATAAATTCCTCTTGATCTTACTGAATTGTTTTTTAAAAGATTTTATATATTTGACAGAGAAAGAACTAGCAGGAGGAGCAACAGGCAGAGGGAGAGGGAGAACCAGGCTCCCTGCTGAACAGGGAGCCCAATGTGGGGCTCAATCCTGGGACCCCGAGATCATGACCTGAACCAAAGGCAGGTGCTCAACCAACTGAGCCACCCAGGAGCCTCTTGAATCACTTTTTAAAAATGTATTGTTGCATTCAGTTTTCTAGTATTTTATTGAGAACTTTTGTATCCATATTCATCAAGGATATTGGTCTAAACTTCTCCTTTTTACTGGAGTCTTTATCTAGTTCTAGTATCAAGTTAATGCTGGCTTCATAAAATGAATTTGGAAGTTTTCTTTGGATTTCTATTTTTTTCAAATCTGTTGAGAAGCATAGGTATTATATTTTTAAATATTTGGTAGAATTCACATGTGAAGCCATCTGGTACTGGACCTTTGTTTCGTGGGATTTTTTTTTTCAAAGACAACAAATTTAATACTCATCTTACTTGTACTCCAATTTTTTTTCTATGTTTGGTACATACTTATTTTTTTAAAGATTTATTTGTTTATTTGATTGAGAGAGAGTGAGCGAGGGGAGGGAGGGGCAGAGGGAGGAAGAAAAACTTTAAACTTTAGGAGACTCTATGCTGAGCATAGAGCCTGATGTGAGGCTCGATTTCACAACCCTGATATCACAACCTGAGCTGAAATCAAGAGTCAGATGCTTAACCAACTGTACCCCCAGGTGCTCCTGATTGGTACATCCTCATAATTTAGCTATATATAAAATGATATTTATAATACTAGTATTTTTATAAATAAAATGAACAATATGGTCTCATCATAAAATCAATTTATTTATTTTTAAATTTCTGTTTCAGGATATCTGAAATGATATTCATTAAATGATAATGATGGATGCTTCTTCATTATGTTTATAAGGAAAATTTTATTTTTTAATTTAATTTTTATATTTTTAAATGCTTTATAATGATTACACACATTATTCCAGTAAAAATAATTGCCACTTTTCTTTTTTTAAAGATTTTATTTATTTATTTGACAGAGAGAGAGGGAGAAAGAGAGGGAGAGAGAGAGAGAGAAAAGCAGGGAGAGTGGCAAGCAGAGGGAGAGGGAAAAGCTGGCTTCTGCTGAGCAAGAGCCCCATGCAGAGCTCAATCCCAGGACCCTAGGATCATGACCTGGGCTGAAGGCAGGCTGTTAACTAACTGAGCCACCCAGGTGCCCCAATAATGCCATTAAAAAAAAAACAAATACATAAAATCAAAGCAAATAAATTTAGAACCTTCGTTTTCTGACTCTAAAACAAATCAGAAACAATAATAACAGTAATTAGCAAAGGCAGCAATAATGCATAGGAGTAAAAATTTTAAGCAATTTCCCCTTCTGAGAATACCTGTACAAAATCAAGCTATAGGTCACCTGGGTGCCTCAGTGGGTTAAAGCCTCTGCTTTTGGCTCAGGTCATGATCTCAGGGTCCTGGGATCAAGGCCCGAATCAGGCTCCCTGCTCAGTAGGGAGCCTGCTTCCTCCTCTCTCTCTGTCTGCCTCTCTGCCTACTTGTGATCTGATCTATCTCTCTGTGTCAAATAAAATTTTTTTAAAAAGTAAGCTATATTGCTACCATGAAAAATGAATAAATGCAGAGTGACAGAGGGTCCAGTTTATTATTTTAGTAGTTTAAAGAATAGACTTGAATATAAAATATAGACTTGAACATATCTATGAATATATATATATATATATATATATATATATATATATTTAATAAATTCCAGTTAGTTAACACACAGTATATCATTAGTTTCAGGTGGATAATCTAGTGATTCATCACTTACATACAACATCCAGTGCTCATCACAACCAGTGCCTTCCTTAATACCCATCACCCATTTAACCCATCCCTCTGCCCACCTCTCCTCCAGCAACCCTTAGTTTGTTCTCTGTAGATAATAATCTGTTTTCTGGTTTGCCTCTCCTTTTTCATCCCTATGGTCATCTGTCGTGTTTCTTAAATTTCGCATGAATGAAATCATATGTTATATTTGTCTTTCTCTGACTGACTTATTTCATTTAGCATAATAGTCACCATCTCTATGTCATTGCAAATGGCAAGATTTCATTTTTTGATGGCTGAGTAATATTCCATTATACACACACACACACACACACACACATATATACATATAGACACGTACATACATACATACATACATACATACACATGCCACATCTTCTTTTTCCATTCGTCAGGTGATGGACACTTGAGTTTTATCCATAATTTGGCTATTGTTGTTAATGCTACTATAAACATTGGGTGCATCTATCCCCTCAAATCAGTACTTTTGTTTTGTTTGGGTAAATACCTAGTAGTGCAATTCCTGGATCTTAATGTAGTTCTATTTTTAACTTTTTGAAAAACCTCCATACTGTTTTCCAGAATGGTTGCATCAGTTTGCATTCCCATCAACAGTGCAAAAGAGTTCCCCTTTCTCACTATCCTTGCCAACACCTGTTGTTTCTGGTGCCATACTGAGAGGTGTGGGTGATATTTCATTGTAGTTTTGATTTGTCCTTCCCTGACGATGAATGATATTAAGTATCTTTTCTTGTGTCTGTTAGCTTTCTGTATATCTTCTTTGAAAAATATCAATTCATGGCTTCTGCCGATTTTTTACTGGATTATTTTTTGGGGGGTGTTGAATTTGATAAGTTCTTTATAGGTCATGGATACTAGCCCTTTATATGATATGCCATTTGAAAATATTTTTCCCATTCCTTAGGTTACCTTTTAGTTTTGTTGATTGAATTTCCTTTGTTGTTCAGAAGCTTTTTGTTTCGACGTAGTCCCAATAGTCTATTTTTGCTTTTGTTTCCTTGCCTCAGGAGACATATCTAGAAAAATTTTGTTAAGGGCAGTGTAAAAGATGATACTGTCTGTGGTATTTTCTAGGATTTTTATTTTTTCAGTTCTCACATTTATGTCTTTAATCCATTTTGAGTTTATTTTCGTGCGGTGTAAGAAAGTGATCCAGTTTCATTCATTCCCATGTAGCTGACCAGTTCTCCCAAGAACACTGTTGAAGAGACTGTTGTTTTCCCATTGGATGTTCTTCCCTTTGTTGTCAAAATTTAATTGAACATAAAATTATGGGTTTATTTTTGGCATTTCAGTTCTCTTCTATTTATCTCTATGTCTTTTTATTTTGTGCCAGTATCAGTACCTTTGATGGCTACAGATTTGTAATATAATTTGAAGTCTGGAATTTTGATACCTCCAGCTTTGTTTTGTTTCTCTTTTTTTCAAGATTGCTTTGGCTATTCATGGTCTTTTGTGGTTCAGTGTAAATTTTATTTTATTTTATTTTTTTAAAGATTTTATTTATTTATTTGACACAGAGAGAGAGATTACAAGTAGGCAGAGAGGCAGGCAGAGAGAGAGGAGAGAGGAGGAAGCAGGATCCCTGCCGAGCAGAGAGCCCGATGTGGGCCTCGATCCCAGGACCCTGGGATCATGACCTGAGCCGAAGGCAGCGGCTTTAACCCACTGAGCCACCCAGGCGCCCTCAGTGTAAATTTTAAAATTGTTTGCTTTGTTCTGTAAAATATGCTCTTGGTATTTTAATAGAGATTATATTAAGTCTTTAGATTACTTTGGGTAATATAAACACCTGAGAATATTAGTTCTTAAAAAAACACAACAAAACAATATTGGTTCTTCCAACATGAGCATGGAATATATTTCCATGTTTTTGGGGCATCTTCAATTACTTTCATCAGTGTTTTATACTTGTCAGAGTACAGGTCTTTCACCTCTTTGGCTATGTTTATTCATATGTATCTTTCATTTTTGGTGCAGTTGTTAATGGGATTGTTTTCTCAGTTTCTCTTTCTCCTGATTCATTATTGGTGTATAGAAATGCAACAGATTTTCATACATTGATTTTATATCCTGAGACTTTACTGAATTCATTTATGTATTCTGGTAGTTTTTGTTGTTGTTGTTGTTAAGTCTTTTACAGATTTTGTATATATAGTATTATGTCATCTGCAAGTAGTGATCATTTTCTTTCTTCTTTTCCAACTTGGATGCCTCTTCTTTTCTTTCTTCCTTTCTTTCTTCTTTCTTTCAGATACCAGTAGAGATGATTTATTGTACACGTGTTACATTCAGTCACAAACGAAAACAGAATTATTCCGGGAAGTCACAAGTCCAGGGCAAAGGGCAAAAAGGGACTGTTTGGCATGTGCAATGTTGTTCTCTCAAAAGTGGTCATTGTGATCCAATTGTGATGGATGTTCTATATCCATTGAAACAAACTCTAGAAAATAGGCGTGTAGTTCACCAATTTGTACCAGTGCCCTTGGCCTCTGGCTTTCCTGATTTCTGTTCCTGTGGTTTCCATTGATGCACAAACTTGTGGTTTACTTGAACCTCTGCTTCATCTGTCTTCAAAATTTTACATTTCAGCCTTCACATTTTCTTCTTCCTCTACTTGGCTCTCAGGGCATGTAGGTTTCCAAGTAGATGGTGCTAAGACTGAGGGAAGATGTCTTTCATTTCTTTTTGTTCTCTGATTGCTGTGGCTAGGACTTATAGTACTATGTTGAGTAGAACTGGTGAGAGTGGACATTCTTGTGTAGTTCCTTACATTAGGGGAATTCTCTCAGTTTTCCCCCCATTGAGTAGATGTTCACTCTGCATGTGTGTGTGTGTGTGTGTGTGTGTGTGTGTGTATTTTAATATACGGTTTTTATTACGTTGAGTTATGTTCCCTCGAAACCTACTTTGTTGATGAGTTTTATCATGAATGGATGCTATACTTTGTCAAAAGTTTCTTCTGTGTCTATAAAGTGATCATATTGTTCCTATCCTTTCTCTTATTGATGTGATGTGACACACGGAATGATTTGCAAATATTAAGCCACCTTACATCCCAGGAATAAATCCCCAAATACCAAAACTTTTGTGTTTGTTTGTTTGTTTGTTTGTTTAATGTATTCTTGGATTCAGTTACCTGCTATTTGGTTGAGGATTTTTGCTACCATGTTCATCGGGGATATTGGCTTGTAGTTCTCTTCTTTGGTGGTGTCTATATCTGGTTTTGGTATCAGAGTGATACTGGCCTCTGCATAAATTTGGAAGTTTTCCTTCTATTTTTCAAAGTAGTTTGAGAAGAATAGATATTAACTCTTGAAATGTTTGGTAGAATTTGTCTATAAATTCATCTGGTTCTGGACTTCTGTTTGTTGTGGTTTTTTGATTACTGATTCAATCTCTTTGCTGGTAATCAAGTCTGCTCAAATTTTCTATTTTTTCATGTTTCAGTTTTTATGTTGTATGTTCTGGGAATTTATCCATTTCTTCTAGGTTGTCAAATTTTTAGCATAATATTTTTTTAATATTCTCTTTTAATTTTTAGATTTCTGTGGTGTTGGTTGCTATGAATTGCAATCTTACATCAACTTTCTACTTTGGTTGTGGTTGAACTTTTTGGAGGATCTCACTTAATTTACTTCCCACACAAGAAAGAGTGTGTAAAGCAATATTTATCAATTTTTCTGATTATTATAAGTTACCAATTATTCCCTGAGCTTATTTAAATACAATAAACAAATAAAATTGAATATATTTGAATTATACAATGTGATGACTTGATACACACATACATTACAAAATTATTATCACAATCAAGTTAATTAACACATCCATCACCTCCATAGTTGTTATTTAATTAGTGATTTTTTTATTGTTTGTGTTTTTGTTGTTGTTTTTGGTAAAAATGCTTTAGATCTATTCTCTTAGCAAAATTCAAACATGCAATATAGGTTTTTTTTAAATCTATAGTCACATGCTGTATATTAGATCCTTGGAACTTATTCCCCTTATGACTGAATGTTTATACCCTTTGGCAAAAATCTCGCCTTTTCGAACCCCCATCCAGCTCCTGTAAACCACAATTATTCTCTATTTCTATGACTTCAACCTTTTTTTTGTTGTTGTTAACATTCCACATGTAAATGATACCATATAGTTTTTGTCTTTGTCTGGCTTATTTTACATAGCATAACATCCTCCAAGTTTATCCATTTTTTCACCAATGGCAGAATTTTCTTTTCTTTTTTTTTCTTAGTTTTTTATTCTTTTATTCTTTTTTTAATTTTTTCAGTGATCCAAGATTCTTTGTTTATGCACCACACCCAGTGCTCCATGCAATACGTGCCCTCCTTAATACCCATCACCAAGCTCACCCAGCCCCCCTCCCCCATCCACTCCATAACCCTCAGTTTGTTTCACAGAATCCACAGTCTCTGATAGTTCGCCTCCCCTTCTAATTTGCCCCAATCCACTTTTCCTTTCCTTCCCCTAGAGTCCTCCATTTTATTCCTTATGTTCCACAAGTAAGTGAAACCATATGATAATTGACTTTCTCTGCTTATTCTCTGACTTATTTCACTGGGTCTCCTCCAGACCCATCCATGATGATACAAAAGTTGGGTATTCATCCTTTCTGATGACTGAGTAATATTCCATTGTATATATGGACCACATCTTCTTTATCCATTCATTTGTTGAAGGGCATCTCAGCTCTTTCCACAGTTTGGCCATTGTGGACATTGCTTCTATGAACATTGGGGTACATATGGCGCTTCTTTTCACTACATCTGTATCTTTTGGGTAAATACCTAGGAGTGCAATTGCAGGATCATAGGATAGCTCTATTTTTAAGTTTTTTTTTTTATTTGACAGAGAGAGAGAGATCAAAAGTAGGCAGAGAGGCAGGCAGAGAGAGAGGAGAAAGCAGGCTCTCTGCCGAGCAGAGAGCCCAATGCGGGCCTCGATCCCAGGACCCTGAGATCATGACCTGAGCTGAAGGCAGAGGCTTTAACCCACTAAGCCACCCAGGCGCCTTATTTTTAAGTTTTTGAGGAATCTCCACACTGTTTTCCAAAATGGCTGCAACAACTTGCATTCCCACCAACAGTGAAAGAGGGTTCCCCTTTCTCCACATCCTCTCCAACACTTGTTTCCTGTCCTGTTGATTTTGGCCATTCTAACTGGTGTAAGGTGATATCTCAATGTGGTTTTGATGAACATTTTTTCATGTGTCTGTTGGCCATTTGTATGTCTTCTTTGGAGAAGTGTCTGTTCATGTCTTCTGCCCGTTTTTTGACAGGATTATCTGTTTTTGGGCATTGAGCTTGAGAATTTCTTTATAGATCTTGGATATCAGCCTGTTGTCTGAGTGTCATTTGCGAATATCTTCTTCCATTGCGTGCGTTGCCTCTTTGTTTTGTTGACTGTTTCCTTTGCTGTGCAGAAGCTCTATATCTTGATGAAGTCCCAAAAGTTCATTTTCACTTTTGTTTCCTTTTCCTTTGGAGACATGTCTTGAAAGAAGTTGCTGTGGCTGATGTCAAAGAGGTTACTGCCTATTTTTTCCTCTAGGATTTTGATAGATTCCTGCCTCATGCTGCGGTCTTTCATCCATTTCGAGTTTATATATATGTATGGTGTGAGAGAATGGTCGAATTTCATTCTTCTATACATAGCTGTCCAATTTTCCCAGCACCATTTATTGAAGAGACTGTCTTTTTTTCCATTGGATATTTTTTCCTGCTTTGTCAAAGATTATTTGACCATAGAGTTGAGAGTCATAATTTTCTTTTTTATATTGATATGATATTTTCTTTATCCATTTATCTACCAGTGGACACATTATTTCCACATATTGGCTATTGTGAAAAATGCTGTGATGAACACGCCCTTTCAGGTGTCTCTTCAAGTACCTGATTTCATTTCCTTTGGTTATATACCCAGCAGTGGGATTGCTGTATCATATATTCTATTTTTTTTATTTTTTGAGAAACCCCCACACTATTTTCCATAATGAATGTATCAATTTACATGCCCACCAACAGTGTATAAAAATTCCTTTTTCTCCAAATGTTAATCAGCTTTCATTAATTTTATCTTTCAGAAAAACCCAGGTTTTAGTTTTATTGATCTTTTCTACTGTTTTCTGTTCTTTATTTCATGTATTTCTGCTCTGATCTTTGTTATTGTCTTTCTTCTAACTTTAACCTTAGTTTTATTCTTTCTTTTTTTTGCTTGTTCTTTAAGGTGTAAAGTTAGGTTATTTATTTCAGATTTTTAGAATTAACATAGACTATTATCACTATATACTTTCCTCTTAAACATCCTTTCCCTGCATCTCATAAGTTCCAGTATGTTATATTTCCATTTTCATTTCTCTCAAGATATTTTTAAATTTCCCTTTTGTTTTCTTCTTTGGTGTGTTTGTTGTTCAGGAATGTATTGTCTAATTTACACATATTTGTGATTTTCCAGATTTCCTCTTGTTCTTTATTTCTAGTTTTATACCATTGTACTTGGAAAAGATACTTGATATAACTTAAATTCTCTTAAATTTATTAAGACTCTTTGTGAACTAACATATGTTCTATCCTTGATAAATGCTTTTATGCTCAAAAAGAATGTATATTATGCTGCTGTTGGATGGAATGTCTTCTATATATGTCTGTTAGACTCATTTGGTATAAACTATTATTTAAGTTCAATGTTTCCTTATTGTTTTTATATCTGGATGATCTTTCTATTTTTAAAGGGAGATATTGCATTCCCCTACAGTTATTGCATTGATAGCTAATACTTGCTTTAGATGTGTTCATTCTTCTTACTATATTTAGACATTCTGAAGTCAGGTGTATATTATAAAGTATACTTGTAGATTTAATTATATAACCGTATGTGTATCAATATATAAACGTATATAATTCTTATATCTTATTGATATTTTTTTATTAACTTCTTTGTCTCTTGTTACAATGTTTGATTTAAAGTCAATGTTTTCTGAGAGAAGTATAGTTGCCCCTATTCACTTTCATATGGAATGTCTTTTCTCCATTCCTTTGCTATAAGTCTATGCGTGTCCTTAAAACTGAAGCAAGTCTCTCATGGACAGAAGATTGTTGGGTTATTTGTTATTATCCAGTCATCCACTTTATGTCTTTGGATTGGTGAATTTAATTCATAAACACTTAAAAGTAATTATTGATAGTTTGGAATTTATTATTGTCAACTTTTGATTGTTTTCTGGCTCTTGTGTAATTCTTTTGCTCCTTTCTTCCTCTTTTGCTATCTTTCTTTATGATTTGATAATTTCCCATAGTGCTATGCTTTGATTATTTCTCTTCATCTTCTGTGTATCTACTAAAGGTTTTGCTTTGTGCCTTCCGTAAGACTTACATAAATTATCTCATAGTTATTACAAGTCTATTTTAAGCTAATAACAACTTAACTTTGATCATATACACAATCTGTACACTTGTATACCTTCTTACATTGTATGTTTTTAATGTCAATATAGAATATTTTTAATATTTTGTATCCATCAAAAATTATTATAGCTATAGTATTTTTAATACTGTTGTTTTTTAACCTTTATACTAGAATGACTTATATATTATTATCCAAGTATTGGAGTATTCTGAATTTGAATATATACTAAACTTAACCAGTGAGTTTTATCTTTTCATATGCTTCTATGTTTCTAATTTAGCATCCTTTCATTTTAACATGAATAACTTATTTTAGCATTTATTGTAAGGCAGGTCTAGTTGTGATGAACTCCATCAGCTTTTGTTTGTCTAGGCTAGTCTTTTCTTCTCCTTCATTTCTGAAGATCTTCGGTGAATAAAGTATTCTTGCTCTTGTTTTTATTTTTTTCTTTTTTCTTGTCAGAACTTAGAATGTATCTTCTCACTTTCTCCTGGTCTTCTAGGTTTCTGCTGAATTTACTCTACATTTTACATTTTACTCTATCCCTTGTATAGAACATTTTTTTAAATTTTTATGTTGCTACCTTCAAAATTCTTTGTATTTGATTTTTGACAAGTTTATTATAATACATCCTAGTGAAGTCTTCTTTGGGATGAACTGCATGGAGACCTATAAGTTTCATGTGCCTGAATGTCCAATCTCTTTCCACATTTGGGAAGATCTCAGCCATTATTTTTTATTTCCATAATCTTTTTGTCCCTTCTCTCTTTCCTCTTCTGGGACTTCCATAATACCAATATTATTTTATTTGATGGTGACACAAAATTCAAAAAAGCTTTCCTCACTTTTTCACTTTTTTTTCATTTTTTAAAAATTTTCTTTCCTTCTTAGAGTGGGTAATTTAAAATGGCCTGTCTTTGAGTTCACTGATTCTTTCTTCTGCTTGATCAAGCCTAATCCTGATGCTCTCTATTGCATTTTTAAAATATTTTATTTATTTGTTTGATGGAGAGAGAAAGAGAGTGAGAAAGGAAACACAAGCAGGGGAGGTGAGATTGGGAAAAGCAGGCTTCCTGCTGATCAAGGAACCCAATGCAGGGCTCAATCCCACGACTTTGAGATCATGACCTGAGCTGAAGACAGACACTTAATACCTGAACCACCCAGGTGCCCCTCTATTGCATTTTTAAAATTTTGTTCATTGTATTCCTCAACCCCCTAATTTTTGTTTGGTTCACTTTTATAATTTCTATCTCTCATTAAACTTCAAATTTTGTTTGTGTATTGCTTTCCTAATTTTATTAATTTGCCTATCTGTGTTTTCTTGTAACTCATTGAACTTCCTTGTAACAATTATTTTGAATTCTCTAGCAGCTTGTAGACCTGCTTTCCTTTGTGGTTGGCTACTGGAAAATTATAGTTTTTCTTTGGTGATAGAATATTTCCTTGATTATCATGCTTTGTGTAGCCTTCTATTGATGTGTGAGCATTTCATGGAATAGCCATCTCTACAAGACTTTACAGACTGGTTTGGGTGGGGAAAGACTTTCACCTATGGGCGGGCATGAGCAGGTAAATTGAGTGGGGTTCCATCTCCAGGAAAGATCTAGTAGTGTGGTATCCATACAACTATGTGAACTGAGTTCAGCATCAGCTAGAATGCAGGGGTTTGCAATGGCCAAGGCTGCAGGAGTCTGTGACAACATTAAAGGTTATTGAAATCTTTAGTGATCAAGGCTTCTGGGGACCTCCTAATTTATTATTTTCACATGGGATGTGTCATGTCTGAAAGGATCATATACACACCAGGTCCAGGTTGTGCATGCCCTTATAGTAGTAGTTATACTGATGTCTGGATATGCAAGTGCCTGAGGAATAGCCATAGAACCAGGTACTGGAGCACATGCATTAATGGAGCAGGAGTGACTCCAGAGCTTGAAACTTTAGCTAGCCTGCCGTGGCAGTTCTGATATCTGAGATGTCGGTACTCACAGAAAAGCTGTGGTTCTAGGATATGAAATATACATAGGATTATGGAGGACAGGGTAGTTGGCAGTCCTTGTCTCAGGGAAGCCAAACAACAGTTCTTTAAGTAGTAGTTCCCTCTCTAGCAGGTCCATGGTTGTGCTGCTTGTTGCTGATGTCAGTGGCAATAGCTACTGAAAATGTCCTCTATGGAACAAGCTGCTTGGTTCCATGTTGATGAAAACTGCAGGGTCTTCCACTGCAGAAGCCGCAGGGAATCTGTGGCTCATAAAGTGGCAAAGATTGCCCAAGTCTTCCACAGAGAAGGCCACTGGGGACCATGGTGACATCTTCTGTGTGTCTGATACAGATAATTCTCACTCTTGTTCTTTGTTGCTACTCACCTCCAAGGTCTTGGCTAAACTGATATCCTCAGAGATGCTTTCCCTACTTTTCGTAGTTATTTTCCATTTTTTTTGCTTCACTGCATTGCTTTAAGTTCTTAATTTGTCTCTTGTGCCCTCCTACTGCCATTTATGTTTGTGGATAGCTGTTTCAATTTTGGTTGACAGATGAAGGTTGGTATCTCCTTCTACCATCTTGCTGACATCACTCCTTCAGTTGACCTGTAGCCCTAAGTTCACTGGTGTGCTTTAAATTTCCAAGAGATTTTTAAGTTTTGTTTCAATTATTATTTAAATAAAGCCTCTATTTTGAGGTGTAACATGTGACTACTGAGGGACATGTTTATAAAGCAGGAGCTTCAGTTGTTTTAGTTATTAATAAAATAAGACTTTGATTCAGTGCCGTGGAAATAAACTAATAGGATAATAACTCTAATTGTCAGAGGTAATGAGATTAAGAACAGAGAGAACTTTCCACATCTTCTGATGTATTTACGCCAAGTGAATATTAAAATCTCATGGCAAATGAAGGTTTTACTATAGTTCAATTAAAGAAAAATTATGGAAGACTGAATAATCTCACAGCATATAGTAGGAAGAGTAAATTTAAATAATCCTTGGTATTAACTTTAACAAACATATTCAAATTACATAGTCATCTTTGCACATGCCAACCAACAATTCTTCATTACCAGTAAGTAATAAGTAGTGACTACTCAATAAAGAATGTTTTCTCAAATGTTATTTTCGTAAGTTTTAGTATTGTAGCTAAAGGTGATAATAAATTTATTCATCAAAATAATGGACTGATTGAATAGACACGTAGGTCAATGGAAGTGGAGAGAGAGCCCAGAAATAAATCCACATCTATGTGGTCAATGAATCTATGACAAAAAAGGCAAGAATATTCAATGAGGAAAAACAGTCTTTTCAAAAAATGGTGTTTTAAAAACTGGGCAGCTAAAGGCACAAGAATGAAACTGGACCACTTTCTTACATCATACACAAAAATAAACTCAAAAAGATTAAAAGCATAAAATGTGATACATGAAATCATAAGCTCCTAAAAAAAGCATAGGCAGTAATCTCTTGGACAGCATAGAGAATATATGTCAATAATATTGTAATAACTTTGTTGATAGATGGTAACTATAATTATTGTAGAGATCATTTAATAATGTATAAAAATATTAAATCACTATGATGTATACCTAAACCTAATAGAGTATTGTATGTCTATATTTTAATAGAAAAACATTCTAAGTAGGCAGTTATTTTCTTTCAAAACTGATGTTTCATTGGCTTCTTTTTTCTATAACTGCTATAGAGAAGTTTCCTGTCTATTTCTTATTTGTAGGTATTCTTTTATTTCTGATTTACTTTAAGATCTTTCTGTATTTGATGTGCAGTTTCTCTATGGTGTATATAGGCTTGAATTTAGTTCTATTTTTCTTTCTCAGTTTAAACTCTATGTTTCTGTGTATTTGTGTTTTTCATTAATTCTGGAAAACTATAAGCCATTATAGTTTATATAACTATAGTTTAACATAACTACAAATTATTATAGTTTAATATGACTATATGAATATTGCCTCTCATCTATTTCCCCTAGTCTGTTCTCTGTGACTCAGTGTCCATGTATGTGGCACTTTATAATTGAATTTTCTATGTATCTGAACTTCTTTTTCATACAGTTTTCTTTTTAGTTCTCAGTGTTGTACTATAGTTAAGTTTCTTTGATTTATCATCCAGATCACTTAATTTCTCTTCAGTGATGTGATACAAGGAACATGATTGTTTGGCAGGGGCTTCTGTTATAAAAACTCCTTTATCAATACAAATATAGGCTTCTATTATGAAATATTTCCTAGAGCATTCATTGTGTCATAATTTTATTTTGATTTCTTCTTTATCTTCCTTTTCTCCCTATTTCACTTCCTTTCCCATTTTTTAATTTTCTAGATTTTTATCTGTTATTGACTTCATAAAATATACAATACAAACTTGACATCATGTTTATACAGTTTTCAGAATTAAAAATATTTGAAATTCAATTTTCCTTATAAAGGGGGCCAGTATTATGTAAAAATGACTCTAGGAGCTCACTCTGATTTGGTTTGACAAACATTTCACCGGGAACAGAGGTTTCTCCTCTTCCCAGAAAGGGACTTTGCAACTAAACCCAGCTTCTCCCTGGCCTTATGCTTTCCTCCACTAAACAGGGACCCCACTGAGAACAAATTCTCCAAATTCTGGCCAACTAGCATTACAAGACAGTTTCTGTATACATCTTACCTTCTAAATCCAGACTGCCTAATGTCTAGCAGTCCATCTAGCTCTCCACTGACAAGACTGCTTTTTCACACTACCCTAGAGAATGGTTGAATCACAGGACTATGCTTTCTTATTGAGTCATAGATCCACACTGTGGAATAACATACCCAGGTCCTGGTAAACTTTTATAGGTGATGCTCTGTCATAAAGACCCATGCCTTCCTAGGATAAAGGGGATCATTTCTTTTTTTTTTTAAAGATTTTATTTATTTATTTGACAGAGAGAGAGAGATCACAAGTAGGCAGAGAGGCAGGCAGAGAGAGAGGAGGAAGCAGGCTCCCTGCTGAGCAGAGAGCCCAATGCGGGGCTTGATCCCAGGACCCTGAGATCATGACCTGAGCAGAAGGCAGAGGCTTTAACCCACTGAGCCACCCAGGCGCCCAAGGGGATCATTTTTTTTCATCCTCTTGCATAAATTTCCTTGGCTTATAAAAGTTCTCTTAATAAAGCCAATTCTTTTATTTTTATTCTTTGCCCAAGGGATACAGGTCTGTGAATCATCAGGCTTACATCTTTCACAGAATTCACCAAAGCACAAAACCTCCCCAATGTGCATAACCCATCCACCCTATCCCTACCCGCCCACCCCTCAGTAACCCTCAGTTTGTTTTGTGAGATTAGGAGTCTCTTA
>LNAC01001446.1:36857-73979 GCA_002007465.1 Ailurus styani
TCTCTTTGCTTAGAGGACCCCTTTCAATATTTCCTGTAGGGCTGGCTTGGTGTTTGCAAATTCCTTGAGTTTTTGTTTGTCCTGGAAGATTTTTATCTCTCCTTCTATTTTCAGTGACAGCCTAGCTGGATATAGTATTCTTGGCTGCATATTTTTCTCGTTTAGTGCTCTGAATATATCATGCCAGCTCTTTCTGGCCTGCCAGGTCTCTGTGGATAGGTCTGCTGACAATCTAATATTTCTACCATTGTATGTTATAGACCTCTTGTCCTGAGCTGCTTTCAGGATTTTCTCTTTGTCACTAAGACTTGTAAGTTTTACTATTAGATGACGGGGCATGGACCTATTTTTATTAATTTTGGTGGGGTTCTCTGTGCCTCCTGGATTTTGATGCTTGTTCCCTTTGCCAGATTTGGGAAATTCTGTATTAAGATCTGCTCCAGTATACCTTCTAATAAAGCCAATTCTTTAACTCATGCAGTGTGACATTAAGTTTGCCCCAAATCTTGGTGTAGGTCAGATGGAGTTGAACTCTTTATGATATAGTGTTTTCTGAGAAGTTTTATGAATTGAAATTGTAGGTTCTAGAGCAGTGGTTCTCAATTGTGAATATGCATAAAAGTCATGTGGAGGGCTTTGTAAAATACATACTATTAGATGCCTACTCAGAATCTGATTTAGAAAGTTTCGGTTGGGTCCCCAGAATGTGCATTTATAACAAGTTCCAAGTGGTGCTAACACTGTTGATCCCTGGAACACATATCAAGAAACAATGATCTGCAGAAATTTTCTTGTCCAGCTGGGAAAGTGTTGCTTCACTAAGATTTACAATGCTTTGGACAAATAATTCATGGGTATTATCAGCTTAAGAACAGTTTTAATTTATTGGGAGGACTTTGTAAATTATCTAAATTCAGTTCCCTAAAGCAGGTGAAGGCAGACCTATTGCTATAAATTCTTAGAGAATACTCTTTATTTGTGACTCAGGGCAGAGAATAAAACAAAGTGTTTCCACTTTTCTTATGTAAATGGAATGTTTATAGTCTTTGCTTTTGCTGATTTTGAGGCCTTATATGATTTCTGCTTTAGGTAGAAATCTTCATTCCAATTACCTACCTCATGTGAACCCTAGGCCATTAAAACTCATACCCCTTAATCATTCAGACTAACCAACTCCCCCCAAAGCAGCTGCAGTATCAAATCACAATTATTGTACTGGTTTTGAGTTTCCTTTTTGGGTCCCATATCCATTTATTTATTTTCTTTTGCTCTTACATGGAAAGTTATATATTATATCCACATTTTAAAATGTATGTTAGAGGGGAAACTTTCAAGATATTTAGTTTGACATTTTGCTCGAAAAGAAATCATAGATTTATTATTTAAAGACAAACAGTCTTTCAAAATGCGATGAGTGTTTATAACACAATTTTAATCCAAAGAAATGTCAAAGTACAGCACTATGAGCAGGCATAAAATTATCATATATAACTACCAGAATCATACAAATTAAGACTTTCTTCATTAATCTCTGGCTCTGAGTATCATTTATTCAATGGCATGGATATGACAACTATTTTGGAAATGTCAAGTAGTTTCCTTTTTTTATTATTATTATGTTATGTTAGTCACCGTACAGTACATCATTAGTTTTTGATGTAATGTTCCATGATTCATTGTTTGTGATGTCAAGTAGTTTTCAACTGGTGAACCATCTCCAAGAGATTTGCATTGTATGTAGACAGGGATTTCGAGGTTAAATCCATATTCACTGTGAGAAATATTGCTGTTTTTTAGAATAACAACTATTAATCATTAACATTTTAAAATATTTACTATGTACCAGTGTATTTAATCTTTACAACAACCTGTGGGATCAGTATTAATTACTCCCATTTCATAGATGAGGAAACTGAGAGTGAGGTTAAGATATTTGTCCAAGGTCACACAACTAAGCAGTGATTATAACTGACAATACTATTACTGCACAATACAACTGCTATGCCAAGGTGTCTCAAACTTTAGAAGTGCTCCCTTTCAAAAGCCAATTTTACTGACACAATATTTATATAAATGAGTTTTCATATTATTTTAGTACTAAAATGAATAAAACATAAAAAGTATTAATTTCTTACTTTTTTACCTTTTATATGAATATTATAAAAATTTCAAAACAAATTGAAAAGGTAATTACAAAGGTATTAAATAAATAAAATAAAATAACATTAATTTAATGTTATTGACAATGCTATTTGCTTAAATTAAAAAAATAAACTTGTTTTGGGGGAACCTGGGTTGCTCAGTCAGTTAAACATCTGCCTTTGGCTCAGATCACGATCTCAGGGTCCTGGGATTGAGCTCTGCATCAGGATCTATGCTCAGTGGGGAGTCTGCTTCTCCCTCTCCCCCTGATCCTCCACCCTGCTCGTGTTCTTTCTCTCTCTCTCAAATCAATAAATAAAATCTTTAAAAAAGTAAACTTGTTTTTAACAAATCCATTATTTTTTATTAAAGTATAAATGACATAAAGTGTTATATTACTTTCATGTGTGCAATACAGTGATTCAACAATTTTATACATTCCACAATGCTTACCAGGATAATGTAGTTGCCATCTGTGATCATAAAATGTTATAACAATATTATTGATGATATACCCCATATAATACTTTTCATCTCTATGACTTATTTATTTTATCACTGGAAGTTTTTACTTCTCAGTCCCCTTTATCTATCCTATCTCCCCATTCTCCTTCTCTCTGTCAACCACCAGTTTGTTCTCTGTATATGAAAGACTGTGTTTTTTGGTTTGCTCATTTGTTTTCTCTTTCATATTCTACATATAAGTGAATCATATAGTATTTGTCTTGTCAGATTTATTTCACTTAGCATAATCCCTTCTAGATCCATTGATGTTGCAAAAAGGCAAGATTTTATTCTTTTTTATGATTAATATTCCTTTGAATGTTTGTATTATAGCTTCCTTATCCATTCATCTACCAGTGGTCACTTAGGTTGCTTCCATATCTTGGCTATTGTAAATAATGTTTCAATTACCATAGGGATGAATATATTAGTGTTTTCATTTTCCTTAGGCAAATACCCAGTAGTGGAATTGCTGGATCATATGGTATTTCTATTTTTACTTTTTTGACAAATATCCAGAATATTTTTCCACAGTGGTTGCACCAGTTTTCATGCTTATTAACAGTGCATGGGGTTCCCTTTTTTTTTTTTTTTTTTTAAAGATTTTATTTATTCATTTGACACAGAGAGAGAGATCACAAGTAGGCAGAGAGGCAGGCAGAGAGAGAGGAGGAAGCAGGCTCCCCGCTGAGCAGAGAGCCCGATGTGGGCCTCGATCCCAGGAACCTGGGATCATGACCTGAGCCGAAGGCAGTGGCTTTAACCCACTGAGCCACCCAGGCGCCCGGGGTTCCCTTTTTTATGCATCTTCACCAACGCTTGTTAATTCTTGTCCTTTTGATACTAGCCATTTTGGCTGGTGTGAAGTAATATCACATTGTGGTTTTAATTTGCATTTCCTTGATGATTAGTGATTATGAGCATCTTTTCATATGTCTTTTTTATTTTATTTTATTTTTTATTCTTTGCCCCAGGGCTACAGGTCTGTGAATCATCAGGCTTACATCTTTCACAGCATTCACCAAAGCACAAACCCTCCCCAATGTCCATAACCCTATCCCAACCCTCCCACCCCCCAGTAACCCTCAGTTTGTTTTGTGAGATTAGGAGTCTCTTATGGTTTGTCTCCTTCCCCATCTTGAACATCTGTATGTCTTATTTGGAAAAACGTTTATTCAGATATTCTGACCACTTTTTAATTGGATTTTTTTTGGTGTTGAATTGTACGTTTTTATGTATTTTGGATATTAATCTGCTATTGGATTAATCATTTTCAAATATCTTCTCCCATTCAACTAGTTACATTTTCATTTTGTTGATGGTTTCCCTTAAGATGCAAAAACTTTTTTTATTTTGGTGTATTACCAATAGTTTATTTTTACCTTTGTTTTCCTTGCCTGAGGGGACGTACTCTTAAATACATTGCAAAGGTCCATGTCCAAGAGATTATTGCCCAATTTTTTTTAGGAGTTTTTGTTTTCAACCCTCACATTTAGTTCTTTAATCCATTGTGATTTATTCTTATGTATGGTGTAAAAAAAGTGGTCCAGTTCATTATTTTGCATGTAACTATCCAGTTTTCAAAACACCACTTACGGAAAATATTATTTTTCCCATTGTATATTCTTGCCTCTTTTATCATAGATTAACTGACCACCGAGGTGTAGGTTTGTTTCTGGACTCTCTGTTCCATTGATCTATGTGTGTATTTTTGTGCCAGTAAAATATGTTTTGATTACTACAGCTTTGTAGTATATTTTGAAATCTAGGATTGTGATGCTTCCAGCTTTGTTCTTTTTCAACATTGCTTTGTCAATTTGAGGTCTTCTGTGTTTTCATATAAAGTTTAAAATTATTTATCTTTGTTTTATAAAAAAGTCATTGGTATTTTGATAAGGATTACATTATACATTATATTATATCTTATACAGAATACATTATATTATATCTGAATATATATATTATGTCTTTATATATTATATATATTATATATTAATCACATATAATACATTTACATGTATTTTATATCAATATTATAAATTTATATTATAATATATGATTTATATGTTATATTATATCCTTAAATATATATCATATATTATATATAATTTATATATTATATTATATAAATATAATATATATTGTATATCTTATATCTATTATATCAGAATATTATATATTATATTTTAACTTATACAGAATACATTACATTGTATCTGTAGATTTCATTGTGTAATGTAGATAAAAATATTAATTCTTCCAAGCTGTGGGCATGATATATCTTTTTATTAGTTTACATCATCTTCAATTTCTTTCATCAATGTCTTATAATTTTCAGAGTGGAGGTCTTTCACCTCCTAGGTTAAATTTGTTCTCAAGTATTATTTTTGGTGCAAGTATAAATGAAATTTTTAGAAGACTCTTTCTGGGCGGCTGGGTGCCTCAGTCGTTAAGTGTGTGCCTTTGGCTTAGGTAATGATCCCAGTGTCCTGGGATTGAGCCCCACATCAGGCTCCCTGGTTGGCAGGAATACTGCTTCTCCCTTTCCTACTCTCCCTGCTTGTGTTCCCTCTCTCGCTGTCTCTCTCTCTCTCTGTCAATAAATAAATAAAATCTTTTTAAAAAAGTATTTATACCTGGGTGCCTGGGTGGCTCAGTGGATTAAGCCTCTGCCTTCGGCTCAGGTCATGATCTCAGGGTCCTGGGATCAAGCCCCCGCATTGGGCTCTCTGCTCAGGAGGGAGCCTGCTTCCGCCCCCTTTCTCTCTCTGCCTGTCTCTCTGCCTACTTGTGATCTCTCTCTCTCTCTCTGTCAAATAAATTAATCAAATCTTTAAAAAAAGTATTTATACCTTCTTTTAAAAAAGACTTTCTTTCTGCTACTCTGTTATTAGTGTATACAAATGCAACAGATTTCTATATGTTAACTTTGTATCTTACAACTTCTCTGAATTTATTTATAACTACTTGGCTAAATTTATTTGAGATTTTTGTTTTAATCGTTAGGATTTTCTATATATAGTAGCATATCATCTTCAAATAGTGACAGTTTTACTTCTTCCTCACCAAATTGGATGCCATTTGTTTCTTTTTCTTGTCTAATTCTGTGACCAGGACTTCCAGTAACATGTGAAATAAAATTGTTGAGAGTGGACATCTTTGTCTTCTTCATTGTAGAAGAAAAACTTGTTTCTCATCATTCACTCTGGTGTTAGCTGTGGGTTTTTCATATATGGCCTTTATTATATTAATGTATGTTCACTCTAAACCCAATTCATTAAGAGTTTTTCTCATGAGCAAATGCCATATTTTATCAACTAATTTTTCTGCATTTACTGAGATTATAATTTTTCCTCTTTGTTAATGTAATGTATTATATTGATTGTATTGTGAATATTGAACCTCTCTTATATTCTTGAGATAAATCTCACTTGAGAGTAGTGAATAAACACTTTTTTAGGTTTTGATTTTAATTCCAGTTAGTTAACTAACATGCAGTGTTATCTCAGTTTCAGGTGTACAATATAGCAGTTCAACAATTCCATACATCGCCCATTGCTCATCAGGACAAATGCTCTCCTTAGACCTAATCATCTATTTCACCCATACCCCCACCTATCTCCCTTCCACTAACCATTAGTTTCTTCATACTTAAGAGTCTATTGCTTGGTTTGTTTGTTTCTTCTTCCCCGCTTTGCTTCATTTTATATGGTTCTTAAGTTTCACATAGGAGTAAAATCATATGGCATCTTCTTTCTCTGACTGAGTTATTTTGACTAACATTGTACTCTCTAGCTGCCCCTGTGACCTTGCAAATGACAAGATTTCACTCTTTCTTATGGCTGAATAATATTCCATTATTCCTATATCTATGTCTATCTATCTATCTGTCTATCTATCTATCTATCTATCATCTATCTATCTATCTATCTATCTATATCTAACCATTTTTCTTTCTATTATCTATCTATCTAATCTATCTTTCTATCATCTATCATCTGTCTATCTATCTCCTACTTCTTCCTTATCTATTCACCAGTTATGGACACTTGGGGTGCTTTCATGTTTGGCTATGGTAAATAATACTACATGAAAACATGGGTATATGTATATGTCTTTGAATTAGTACTTTTGTATTTTGGGGATAAGTACCCAGTAGTATGCTTGCTGGATCATAGGGTAGTACTATTTTTTTAAGATTTATTTATTTATTTTAGAGAAAGGGACAGAGAAAGAGAGAGAGTGGGGGGGAAGGGCAGAGGGAGAGGGAGAGAGAGAATCACAGTTTACCTGCTGAGCATGGAGCCTGACATGGGGTTCAATCCCACTATCCTGAGATCATGACCTGAGCCAAAATAAAGAGTTGGACGTTTAACCAGCTAAGGCCCTCCGAGTCACCCTTAGGGTAGTTCTAGTTTTAACTTTTTGAAGAAACTCCATAATGTTTTCCACGTTGGATGCCACTGTTTTCATTCCCATCAACAGTGAAGAAGGGTTCCTTTAACTCCACATATTTGCCAACAGTTGTTTCTTGTGTTCTTGATTTCAACAATTCTGACAGATGTGATATAATATCTAATTATAGTTTTCATTTGCATATATCTGCTGGTAAGTGATGATGAACACATTTATATGTGTTTGTTAGCCAACTGGATGTCCTTTGGGGAAAGATATCTCTTAATATCTTCTGCCTATTTTTTAACTGGATTGTTTAGGGAGTGATGAATTATATAAGTTCTTAATATATTTTGTATACTAACTTTATCAAATATTTCATTTGAAAATATCTTCTTCCACTGCGTAGATTGCTTTTTATAGTGATTGTTTCTTTTTCTATGCAGAGCCTTTTTTTATTTTATTTTGATGTAGTTCCAGTAGTTGGTTTTTGCTTTTGTTTCCTTTTCCCTGGAAGAATATCTAGAAAAAATTTGGTATGGCCAGTGTTAGAGAAGTTACTGCCTGTGTTCTCTTCTAGAATTGTTATGTTTTCAGGTCTCACATTTCGATCTTCAATCATCCATTTTTAATTATTTTTTGTATATGGTGGAAGAAAGTGGTACAGTTTCATTCTGTTGCATGTTGCTTTCCAGTTCTCTCAACAGCATTTATTGAAGAGACTATATTTTTCCCATTGGATATTATTTCATGCTTTGTCAAAGAATAATTGACCATATAATTGTGGGTTCATTTCTGGGTTTTCTATTCTGTTCCATTGACGTATATGTCTATTTTTTCTGCCAGTACCATACTGTTTTAATCACTAAAGATTTGTAATATAACTTGAAGTCTGGAATTGCGATGACTCCTGCTTTGTTTTGCTTTATCAAGATTGCCATGGCTATTAAGGACCTTGTGTGGTTCCATGTAAATCTTAGGATTGTCTGTTCTACCTCTATGAAAAAATGCTGTTTGTATTTTGATAGTGATTGTATTAAATGTGTAGATAGTTTTTGGTGGCGTTTATATTTCAACAATATTTGTTCTTCCAATCCAGAAGCATAGAATGTGTTTCCATTTATTTGTATCATTTTCAGGTTTTTCAATAGTGTTTTATAGTTTTCGGAATACAGGTCTTTCACATCTTTGGTTAGATATATTCCTGGATATTTTAATATTTGGGTTACATTTGTAAATGAGACTGATTTCTTAATTTCTTTTTCTGATGCTTCATTATTAGTATATAGAAATGCAATAGATTTCTTCACATTGATTTTGTACCTGCAAGTTAATTTATCAGTTCTAGCAAATTTTTGATGAAATATTTCTGTTTTCTATATATAGTATCATGTCATCTGCACATAATGAAGGTTTTACTTCCTCCTTACCATTTTAGATGTTTGAATTTCTTTTTCTTGGCTGATTGTTGAGGCTAGTACTTCTAGTACGGTATTGAATAGAAGTTGTGAGAGCTGACATCCTTATTATTTTCCTAACCTCAAGTGAAAAACTCTCACTTTTTCCCATTTAAGGATGACGTTAGATCTGGGTTTTTCATGCATGGCCTTCATTATGTTGAGATATGTTTCCTATAATCCTACTTGTCTAAGGGTTCTTATCATGAGTGGATGTACTTTGTCAAAGGGTATTTCTGCATCTATTTAAATGCGCATGTTTTTTATTCATTCTTTTATTATTATTATTATTATTATTATTATTATTAATTATTATTACTATCCCCAGCAGTACAGGTCTGTGAATCATCAGGCTTACACCTTTCACAGCACTCACTATAGCACAAACCCTCCCCAATGTACATAAACTAGCCACCATATCCCCAACATCCGACCACCCAGTACCCTCAGTTTATTTCTTGAGATTAAGAGTCTCCTACGTTTGTCTCCTTCCCAACCCCACCTTCTTTCATTTTTTCTCTCCCTACCCCCATGAAAACCCACCCTGCCACTCAAATTCCTCATATCAGAGAGATCACATGATAATTGTCTTTCTCTGATTGACTTATTTCGCTGAGCATAATACCCTCTAGTTCCATCCACATGGTTGAAAATGGCAAGATTTCATTTCCTTTGATGACTTCAGAGCATTCCATTGGATATATATACAACTCCTTCTTTATCCAATCATCTGTTGATGGAAATCTACGTTCTTTCCAAAGTTTGGCTATTGTGGATATTGCTGCTATAAGCATTCCTGTTCATGTGCCCCTGAGTATCACTCCTTTTGTATCTCTAGAGTAAATGCCCAGTAGTGCAATGGCTGGGTCATAGGGTAGCTCTATTTTCAACTTTTTGAGGAACCGCCATACTGTTTGAGAGAGTGACTGCACCAGCTTGCATTCCCACCAACAATGTAAGAGGGTTCCCCTTTCTCCGCATTCTAGCCATCATCTGCCATTTCCTAACTTGTTAATTTTAGCCAATCGGGGGCGCCTGGGTGGCTCAGTAGGTTAAAGCCTTTGCCTTCAGCTCAGGTCATGATCTCAGGGTCCTGGGATCAAGTCCCAAATCAGGCTGTCTGCTCAGCAGGGAGCCTGTGTCCTTCTCTCACTCTTCCTGCCTCTCTGCCTACTTGTGATCTCTCACTCTATCTGTCAAATAAATAAATAAATAAATAAATAAATAAATAAATTCTTTAAAAAATAAATAAATAAAATAAATTTTAGCGATTCTGACTGGTGTGAAGTGGTATCTCACTGTGCTTTTGATTTGTAATTCCCTGATGTCGAGTGATGATGAGCACTTTCTCGTGTGTCTGTTGGCCATTTGGATGTCTTCTTTGCATTAATGTCTGTTCATGTCTTTTGCCCATTTCTTGATGGGGTTATTTGTTTTATGGGTGTTGAGTTTGAGAAGTTCTTTATAGAGTTTGGATACAAGCCCTTTATCTGATATGTCATTTGCAAGTATCTCCTCTCATTGTCAGTTATCTTTTGGTTTTGTTGACCATTTTCTTTGCTGTGCAAAAGCTTCTGATCTTGATGAAGTCCCAATAGTTCATTTTTGCCCTTGTTTCCTTTGCATTGTGATATTTTGGTGATATTGGTGATATTCCTAGGAAGAATTTGCTGTGGCTGAGGTCGAAGAGGTTGCTGCCTGTGTTCTCCTCAAGGATTTTGATGGATTCCTTTCTCACATTGAGGTCTTTTATCCATTTTGAGTCTATTTTTGTGTGTGGTGTCAGGAAATGATCCAGTTTCATTCTTCTGCATGTGGCTGTCGAATATTCCCAACACCATTTGTTGAAGAGATGGTCTTTTATCCATTGGACATTCTTTCCTGCTTTGTCGAAGATTAGTTGACCATAGAGTTGAGGGTCCATTTCTGGGCTTTCTATTCTGTTCCACTGATCTATGTGTCTGTTTTTGTGCCAGTACCATACTGTCTTGATGATGACAGCTTTGTAATAGAGCTTGAAGTCTGGAATTGTGATGCCACCAACTTAGGTTTTCTTTTTCAACATTCCTCTGGCTATTTGGGGTCTTTTCTGGTTCCATATAAATTTTAGGATTATTTGTTCCATTTCTTTAAAATAAATTGATGGTATTTTGATGGGGATTGCATTGAAAGTGTAGATTGCCCTAGGTAGCATGGACATTTTCACAATATTTGTTCTTCCAATCCATGAACATGGAATGATTTTCCATTTCTTTGTGTCTTCCTCAATTTCTTTCATGAGTACTTTATGGTTTGTTGAGTACAGATTCTTTGTCTCTTTGTTTAGGTTTATTTCTAGGTATCATATGGGTTTGGGTGTAACTGTAAAGGGGATTGACTCCTTAATTTCTCTTTCTTCTGTTTTGTCATTGGTATATAGAAATGTAACTGATTTCCGTGCATTAATTTTATATCCTGCCACATTACTGGATTCCTGTATGATTTCTAGAAGTTTTGGATTGGAGTTTTTTTGGGTTTTCCACCTAAAGTATCTTATCATCTGCAAAGAGTCAGAGTTTGACTTCTTCTTTGTTGATTTGAATGAATTTATTGCTTTTTGTTGTCTGATTGCTGAGGCTAGTCCTTCTAGTGCTATATTGAAGAGCAGTGGTGATAGTGGACAAACCTGCAGTGTTCCTGACCTTAGGGGAAAAGCTCTCAGTTTTTCCATTGAGAATGATATTTGCTGTGGGTTTTTCATAGATGATATTAAGGTATGTACCCTCTATGCCTACACTGTGAAGAGTTTTGATCAAGAAAGGATGCTGTATGTTGTGAAATGCTTTTTCAGCATCTATCGAGAGGATCATATGGTTCTTGTTCTTTCTTTTATTAATGTCTTGTATCACATTGATTGATTTGCGAATGTTAAACCAACCTTGCATCCCAGGAATAAATCCCACTTGGTCGTGGTGAATAATCCTTTTNTAATGTGCTGTTGGATCCTATTGGCTAGTATTTTGTTGAGGGTTTTTGCGTCTATATTTATCAAGGATATAGGTCTGTAATTCTCCTTTTTGATGGGGTCTTTGCCTGGTTTTGGGATCAAGGTAATGTTGGCCTCATAAAAGGAGTTTGGAAGTTTTCCCTCCATTTATATTCTTTGAACAGTTTCAGGAGAATTGGTATTAATTCTTCTTTAAATGTTTGGTAGAATTCCCCTGGGAAGCCGTCTGGCCCTGGGCTCTTGTTTGTTGGGAGATTTTGGATGACTGCTTCAATCTCCTTACTGGTGATGGGTCTATTCAGGTCTTCAGTTTCTTNTCCATTTCTTCCAGATTGTTAAATTTTCTGGTGTAGAGTTGCTCATAATATGTTCTTATAATCGTTTTTATTTCTTTGGTGTTGGTTGTGGTCTCTCCTCTTTCATTCATGATTTTATTAATTTGAGTCCTTTCTCTTTTCTTTTGGATAAGTCTGGCCAGGGGTTTATCAATCTTATTAATTCTTTCAAAGAACCAGCTCCTAGTTTCATNACAACTCCTAGTTTCATTGATTTGTTCTACTGTGGTTTTTGTTTGTTTGTTTGTTTCTATTTCATTCATTTCTGCTCTGATCTTTATTATTTCTCTTCTCCTGGTGGGTTTAGGCTTTCTTTGCTCTTCTGTCTCCAGCTCCTTGAGGTGTAGGGTTAGGTTGTGTACTTGAGACCTTTCTTGTTTCTTGAGAAAGGCTTGTATTGCTATATACTTTCCTCTTAGGACTGCTTTTGCTGTATCCCAAAGATTTNTAGGTCTTTTTTCATTTTCATCTGTTTCCATTAATTTTTTAAAATTCTTCTTTAATTTCCTGGTTGACCCATTCATTCTTTAGTAGGATGTTCTTCAGCCTCCATGTATTTGAGGTCTTTCCAACTTTCCTTTTGTGGTTGAGTTCTAGTTTCAGAGCATTATGGTCNCAGCATTATCGTCTGAAAACAGGCAGGGAATGATCCCAATCTTTTGGTACTGGTTGAGACCTGACTTGTGACCCAGGATGCGATCTATTCTGGAGAATGTTCCATGCACACTAGAGAAGAATGTGTAATCTGTTGTTTTGTGACGGAATGTCCTGAATGTATCTGTGATGTCCAACTGATCCAGTGTGTCATTTAAAGCTTTAATTTCCTTGTTGATCTTTTGCTTAGATGATCTGCCCATTTCAGTAATGGGGGTGTTAAAATCCCCTACTATTATTGTATTATTGTCAATGTATTTCTTTGATTTTGTTATTAATTGGTTTATATAATTGGCTGCTCCCATGTTAGGGGCATAGATATTTATGATTGTTAGATCTTCTTGTTGGACAGATCCTTTTAGTATGATATAGTGTNTCTTCCTTATCTCTTATTATAGTCTTTGGCTTAAAATCTAATTTATATGGTATAAGGATTGCCACCCCAGCTTTCATTTGATGTCCATTAGCATGGTAAATGGTTTTTCTCCTGCTCACTTTAAATCTGGAGGTTTCTTTGGGTCTAAAATTAGTTTCTTGTAGACAGCATAAGAATGGGTCTTGTTTTTTTTTATCCATTCTGATATCTGTGTCTTTTGATTAGGGCATTTAGCCCATTCACATTCAGGGTAACTTGCAAGATATGAATTTAGTGCCCTTGTATTGCCTGTAAGATGACTATTACTGTATATTGTGTCTCTTCCTTTCTAGTCTTTGTTTCTTTCAGGCTCTCTCTTTGCTTAGAGGACCCCTTTCAATATTTCCTGTAGGGTGGCTTGGTGTTTGCAAATTTCCTTGAGTTTTTGTTTGTCCTGGAAGATTTTTATCTCTCCTTCTATTTTCAGTGAGAGCCTAGCTGGANAATTTTCAATGACAGCTTAGCTGGATAAAGTATTTTTGGCTGCATATTTTCTCATTTATTTCTCTGAATATATCATGCCAGTTCTTTCTGGCATGCCAGGTCTTTGTGGATAGAACTTCTCTCTGTCTAATATTTCTACCATTGTATGTTACAGACCCTTTGTCCCAAGCTGCTTTCAGGATTTTGTCTTTTTCACTAAGACTTGTAAGTTTTACTATTAGATGATGGGATGTGGACCTGTTTTTATTGATTTTGAGGCGAGTTCTCTGTGATTCCTAGATTTTGATACTTGTTCCCTTTACCAAATTAGGGAAATTCTGTACTATAATTTGCTCCAATATACCTACTGCCCCCCTCTCTCTTTCCTCTTCTTCTGGATCTTAATTATTCTAATATTGTTTCATCTTATTGTATCACATATCTCTCGAATTCCCCTCATGGTCTAGTAGCTGTTTGTCTCTCTTTTCCTCAGATTCTTTATTATCTATCATTTGGTCTTCTATATCACTAGTTCTATTTTCTGCCTCATTTATCCCAGCAGAAAGAGCCTCCATTTTTAATTGAACCTAATTAATAGCCTTTTTGATTTCAACTTGGTTAGATTTTAGTTCTTTTATTTCTCCAGAATGGGTTTTTATATCTCTAGAGAGGGATTCTCTAATACCTTCCATGCTTTTTTTGAGCCCAGCTAGCACCTTGATAATTTTCATTCTGAACTCTAGTTCTTACATATTACTAATGTCTGCATTGATTAGGTCTCTAGCTGTCATTACTGCTTCTTGTTCTCTCTCTCTCTTTTTTCTTTTTTTGGTGAATTTTTTCCCCATTGTCATTTTATCCAGATAAGAAAAGATCAATGAGAGAACAAAATACCAAAAGGTAGCAATGACCCCAGAAAAATATACACTAACCAAATCAGAAGAGACCTGAACCTGGGGGGAGAAGAAAGAGGGAAAAAAAAAGAAAAAAGAATCTATATCTATATAATCTATCTCTATCTCTAATCTATCTGTCTCTCTATCTATCTCTATCTATCTCTATCTCTATCTCTATCTCTATCTCTATCTCTATCTCTATCTCTATATCATCTATTAGACTGGTGAATTGAACAGAGCCACACACTTGGTTTTGGGTGTATTTTCGTATGTTAGACGAAACTATCTCCCAAAATTTTAAAGAAAGAAAAACTTTTATATATACATAATTAAGGGTAAACACGATGAAGGGATGGAACATAATTGTATAGCTGAAAGTTAAAAAAAGATTCTAATAGAGGAATTGATAAGAATTTGGTTGAAAAAAGAAAAAAGAAAAAAAAAGAAGAGGAAAGAAGGTGATCAGGCTGGAGACTAGAATCAGACCATGCCCTAGCTTTAGGGTGCATTTTGATCTGTTAGAAGAAATTGTATCCCAAATTTTTAAAGAAAAAAAATATGTAGGGCACCTGGGTGGCTCAGTGGGTTAAAGCCTCTGCTTTTGGCTCAGGTCATGATCTCAGGGTCCTGGGATCGAAGCCCGCATCGGGCTCCCTGCTCAGCGGGGACCCTACTTCCCCCCCTCTCTCTCTGCCTGCCTCTCTGCCTCCTTGTGATCTCTCTCCCTCTGTGAAATAAATAAAATCTTTAAAAAATATGTATATGTATACAAACAATAAGATTGAAGACAATGAAGGGATTAAATATGACTATAAGAATGAAAATTAAAAAGGATTTTTAAAAAGGGATTAATAAGTTAGAAATAGTTAGAAAACGTTAAAAAATGAAAGAGGAAAACACTTAAAAGTGTAAGAAAAAAATAAAATTCAATGAATTTTTTTTTTTAAAGATTTTTTATTTATTCATTTGACACAGAGAGAGAGATTACAAGTAGTTTGACACAGAGAGAGAGATTACAAGTAGGCAGAGAGGCAGGCAGAGAGAGAGGAGAGAGGAGGAAGCAGGCTCCCTGCCGAGCAGAGAGTCGATCATGACCTGAGCCGAAGGCAGCGGCTTTAACCCACTGAGCCACCCAGGCGCCCGAATTCAATGAATTTAACTGAAAAACTAAAGGATTATGGCGGAAATGCCATGAATTCTATGTGTTTCTTTCCCCTAGCTCTGGAGTTCCACAGTTCTCAGCGATTTGGTGAACTTGGTCTTGGTTGGATGTTTTTGCTGATCTTCCAGTGTAGGTGCCTGTTGCTAAGATTCTCAAGTGTCTTTGCCCAAGGCAGAATTGCACCGCCTTTTCCAGGGTCCAGCCTAAGTAATCAGCTCGGGTTCCCTCTTGGGAGCTTTTGTTCCCTGAACGGTTTCTGTACAGCTTTGGAGGACAGGAAGGAAAATGGCGGCCTCCCCATCTCTGGCCCATAGGAATGGAGAGCTCAGAGCCCCACTCCTCAGTGCACCCTCAGATAAAAGCAGTCAATCCCTCCCATCTTCCTGGTCTCTGGCCTCACTCTGAACTCACCCAGCCTGTGATGGAGTGTTTCTATCTCTGGTGAATGGCCCCATTGAGAATCTCCAAACCCGGGCGCCTGGGTGGCTCAGTGGGTTAAAGCCTCTGCTTTCAGCTCAGGTCATGATCTCAGGGTCCTGGGATCGAGGCCCGCATCGGGCTCCCTGCTCGGCAGGGAGCCTGCTTCCCCCTCTGTCTCTGCCTGCCTCTCTGCCTCCTTGTGATCTCTCTCCCACTGTGAAATAAATAAATAAAATCTTTAAAAAAAAAAAAAAAAAAAAGAGAATCTCCAAACCCAGCAGATTCTTGCAGCATGCTCCAGTGCTGCTCCTCCCGGAGGAGGAAAGAGGGGGTCTCTCCAAATCTGCCACACATGGGGTCCCTGCTCAAAAAGCAGCAGCCAGGCTGTTCCTTGGACCATGGCCTATGGTAACACCGAGCTGAGAGACCCCTCCTTGGCTTGTTCCATCTCTGTAGCTGGCCTCCCCTCTCTGATACCTGGGAGCTCTGTCATGCTCAGACACCCCTGGTCTTTTTGGTTCCCGAGGGTCCTGAGACCACACTGTCTCTGCAACAGCTTCACCCCCTGCTTAGCCTCTGGACTAACTTCCCTCAGTGGTTCAGACTTCTAAAACTTCCAATTTTGTGCTCTGCTGCTTTCTCACTTGCCAGGAGCTGGACCCTCCCCCTGGGTTCTGTCTTCCTGTCTCTTCAGATTCACTTCTCTGCACATTCTACCTTCTGGAAAGTGGCCGATTTTCTGTTCCTAGAATTGCTGCTCTTCTCTTCCATCTCCTGTTGAATTTGTAGGTGTTCAGAATGGTTTGATAACTATCTGTTTGAACTTCTGGGACCTGATGATAATCCTTCTCCTACTCTTCCACCATCTTGCTCCTCCTATTCTTTCTCTTGTTGATATAAAGTATCATGTTGATTGATTTGCTAATATTGAACCATCATTGCAATCCAGGAATAAAACCCACTTGATTGTGGTGAATCGTTTTTTCAATGTATTATTGGATTCAGTTGGCTAGCATTTTCTTGAAGATTTTTGCATCTATGTTCATCATATATATTGGCTTATAGTTGTCTCTCTCTCTCTCTTTCTCTCGTGTGTGTGTGTGTGTGTGTGTGTGTGTGTGTGTGTGTGTGTGTGTGTCTTGTCTTTATCTCGTTTTGGTGTCATGGTAATATGGACTTCACAGAATAAATTTGGAAGTTTTCCTTCCCTTTCTTTTTTTTTTAATATTTTGAGAATAGGTATTTACTCTTCTTTAAATGTAAAGTAGAATTCACTTCACTTCACTTCATTGTGAGGCCATCTGGTCATGGACTTTTGTTTGTTGGGAGTTTTTTGATTACTGATTCAATTGCATTGTTGATTATTGGGCTGTTCAAATTTTCTTTCTTCCTGCTTCAGTTTTGATCATTTATATGTTTCTGGGAATTTATCCATTTCCTCTGTGTTCAATTTTTTGGTATATAGTTTTTCATGATACTCTCTTATTTTTTTTTGTATTTCTGTGGTGTTGATTATTATTTATCCTTTCTCATTTGTGATTTTATTTATTTGAGTCCTTTCACTTTTGTTCTTGATAAGTCTTTCTAGAGATGTATCAGTTTTGTAGATTTTTTTTTCAATGACCCACTTCTGGTTTCATTAGTCTCTTTTACCTTTGTTTTTCAGTTTCTATATCATTTATTTCTGCTCTAATCTTTATTATTTTCTTCCTTTTTCTTGTTTTAGGTTTTGTTTGCTGTTCTTTTTCTAGTTCCTTTCAGTGTAAGGTTAGGATATGTATATGAGGTTTATCTTCTTTTGGTAGGCCTCTGTTGTTATAAATGTCCCTTCTAAAACTGCATTTTTTGTACTTCAAAGGTTTTGGATCATTCTGTTTTCATTTTCATTTGTATCCATGTACTTTTTATTTCTTCTTATATTTCCTGGTTGACCCATTCATTATTTGATAGCATGCTATGTATTCTCAATGTATTTGTGCTATTTGCAGTTGACTTCTAGTTTCATAGTGTTGTGGTCAGAAAAGATGTATGGTGTGATTTCAATTCTGTTGAGTTTGTTGAGGTTTTTTCTGTTATCGTTGGCTAATAGGTAAACCATTCTGGGGAATATTCCATGTGCACTTGGAAAGAATGTGCGAACTGCTCTTTTAAGATGGAATTTTCTGAAAATATCTGTTAAATCCATCTTTTCCAGTGTGCCATTCAAAGCCCTTTTTTCCTTGTTGATTTTCCATTTAGATGATTTCTCTATTGATGTAAGGGGGTATTAAAGTCCTCTACTATTTTTGTATCATTATCTATTAGTTCCTTCATGCTTTTTATTAACATTTTTATGTATTTGGGTGCTCCCTTGTTGGGTGCCTAAATATTTATAATTGTTATATCTTCCTGTTGGTTTGTCCCCTTTATTATTGTATTGTGTTTTTCTTTGTATCTTGTTACAGTCTTTGTTTTAAACTAGATTTTGTCTGATATAAGTATTACAACTCCAGGCTTCTTTTGACATCCATTTGCATGATAGCTATTTCTCTGTTCCCTCACTTTCAATCTGCAGATATTTTTAGGTCTACAATGAATCTATTTTAGGCAGCATATAGAAGGATCATATTTTAAATTCATTCTGTCACCCTATATCTTGACTGGCAAATTTACTCCATTTACATTCAAAGTAGTTATTGATAGATATATATTTATTGCCAACTTATCACTTGTTTTGTGATGTTTTCTGAAGATTTTCTCTGATCTTTTCTTGTCTTTCATGGTTTGCTCATTTTCTTTAGTGATATATTTGGATTTTTGGTTCAATTTTTCCACATTAGTGTTTTTTCAATTTGTTGTTAGTATTAAGTTTGTATATAAACTGTTCTGCATATTGCAGTCTATATTAAGTTGATGGTCCTTTAACTCTGAACCCATTCTTTACTATTTTTCTCCTTATATTATGGTGTCATACTTTACATCCTTTTATTTTGTGAGTCCCTTGACTGATTTTTTTTAACAGACATATTCATTTTTATCACTTCTGGGTTTCCTACCTCTATACTGTCATTTTTGATCTCTCCTTTCTACTCAGTGTACCCTTTAATATTTTTTGTTGGCCTGGTTTAGTGGTCATGAACTCCTTTAGTTTTTGTTTGTCTGGGAAACTGTTTATCTTTCCTTCTATTATGAATGACAGTCCTTCTGGACTGAATATTCTTGGATGCAGATTTCTCTGTGGAGTACTTTGAATATATCATGTCATTTTTTTTATGGTTTGCAAAGTTTCTGATGCAGAATCCCATGAAAGTCTTATGGGTTTTCTCTTGTAAGTTAATGGCTTCTTTTGTCTTGTTGCTTTTATTATTTTTTCCTTATCCTTACCTTTTGCCATTTTAATTATTTTTCTTGGTGTGGATCTGCTTTTGTTGATTTTGTTGGGGTTTCTCTATGCTTCCTGGATCTGGATATCTGTTTCCTTCCCCACTCCATTAGTTTCCTGCAAACAAAATTTCTGACAGTCTTCTCTCTCTTCTTCTTTTGGGGCCCCTATAATATAAATGTTATTACATTTGATGGAGTCACTGAGTTCCCTCAGTCTATTCTCATTTTGCATAATTTTGTCTCTCTTTTTTTCAGCTTGATTACTTTCCTTTACTCTGTCTTCTAGGTCGTTAATATGTTCCTCTGCTACTTCCATCCTGCTGTTCATTGCACCAAGCGTGTTTCTAATCTCATTTATTGCACTCTTCATCTCTGTTTGGTTATTTTAAATCTCTGTGTCAGGGGTCTCACTGATGTCCTGCACTTTTTTCTCGAGCCCAGTGAGTATCGTTATGATCATTGCTTTAAATACTGTATTAGGCATGTTACTTATATCTGTTTTTCTTAGATCTCTGGCTGTGGCCTTGTCTTGCTCTTTCATTTGGGACAAATTTCTGTATCTTATCATTTTGTCTATGTCTCTGTGAGTGTTTCTCTGTGTTAAGAAAGTCAGCTATATCTTCTGTTCTTTGAGTGTAATGACTTTATAAAGAAGTCATCCTGTAATTCCTTGTCATGTAGTGTACCTGTTTCCCAGGGCCTGGTGCTTCATGGAGTGTCTTTAATGTATGCTGTGTGGACTTTGCTCTTTTTTTCCTGGTCAATTTGTCTTTCATGTCAGTCATCTGAAGAGGCTTTCTTTGCATGTTGTGTGCAGTGTTTGGTCCCTGGCTTCATTTTAAGTAGGTGGGCACTGGTCTGTTTGTGAAATGAGACCTGTCTTCACCACTTCTAGAACTGAGTCTTGCAGAATTCCTAGATCAAGAGACATGGTTATGGCAGGAATTTGGGCAAGTCTTCTGGGGGTGGGGGCTTGTGCCCTGCGACTGAGACGAGCAGGCCTGGGAATGGTACTTCCACCTAAGGACAGGAAACAGGGCTTGGTGTAAGCTAATTAGGTAGGGAGTGTTAACACTGTGCTGGTTTGCATAGGTGGCCCTATGCTTAGGCTGACTGCAACTCTGGGGTTAGAGTGCTGGTGCCTCTCAGTTCCTTACTTCCTGGAGAGTCCTCTCCTTAGGAACTGCCTCTCTGGAACACACTCCAAGATGAACAAATAATATTCCCTCTGTGTGCCCCAGGTGCTTTTCTGATGGCTGTTTCTATTCTGTATATCCACAATCTTTTTGCCCTGCTTTCTCTCCAAAAATGGCCCCTATGTCCTTCAGGATCTGTTCAAGCCAAGCTCACTGACCTTTAAAACACTAAGCTTTAAGTCCTACTAGTTCCAGGAGCTCAGGAAATTCTGCCTCTCTTGATTTCCAAGCCAATTCTTATGGGGATTTGTTTTCCTCATGCACTCCTTGTGTGCTAGTCTGTCCCTTGCCCTTTTCTGTGACCTTGACTCCCTTCCCACCACAGTGACCAGGATCTTTCTCTCCCAAAATGAGTTTCTATACATGCTATTGTCTTCCATCTGGCCTCTTCTTTACCTTTAGTTATGGAGTTTGTTCTGCCAGTCTTCAGGTATATTTCTGGGGTATTTAGGATTATTTGACAGTTATCTATTTGTATTTGTGAGATGAGGGCAGCACAGGAGCCTCCTACTCCACTGCCATTGCCCCCCCTCTGGTGAATGATGTTTTGAATATGTTTCTGAATTTGGCTTACTAATATTATGTTGAGGATTTTTGTATTTATGTTCTTCAGGGATATTTCCTTGTAGTTTTCTTTTTCTTTCCTTTTTTTGGGGGGGGGAGGGTTAGTGTCTTTGGTTTTGGTGTCAGGGTAATGCTAGCCTCATAGAATGTATTTGAAAGTTTTTCTCCCTCTTCTATCTTTTGGAATCATTTGTGCACAAGAGTTATTTATATATTTGGTAGAATTCACCTGTGAAGTCTTCTGGTCCTGACTTTCATTTGTTGGGAGTTTTTTTTTTATTGTAAGTTCTCTTTCATTATTTATAATCCATATGTTCAAATTTTCTGGTTTTTCCTTGTTTAGTTTTGTAAGGGTGTATATTTCTAGGAACATATCCATTTTTTAGGTTGTGCAATTTTTTGGCATATAATTTTTCACACTAGTCTTTTATAATTCTTTGTATTTCTGTGACACTTCACCTATTCATTCTTTTTTATTTTAACCTAATGTTTTAAATTCATTTGTTAACTTTGTCTGTATATTTTAAAGATTATAATCTTCAAGATCATGTACTTTATTCAATGCTGTATTCCACAGCATTGTATAGATATCCAATAAATAATTTTAAGTAAATTAATTAATGAACCAAGTAAGAAGGATGGGAACATTCAACGACAAATAATTACCTAGCTCCTTTTAAAGGAATATACAAAGTTAGATTAAGACATGCATAATTCCTCCCAGCCCTGGAAAACTACCAATCTACTCTTTTTCTATGAGTTCAGCTTTTTTAGATTTCATGGAAAGTGGATCAAATAGCATGTGTTTTCTCTGTCTGTTTCACTTTATGTAAGGCCCTAAAGGTTCATCCATGTCACCAATGGCAGGATTACATTTCTTCCTCCTCCTCCTCCTCCTCCTCCTCCTCTTCTTCTTCTTCTTCTTCTTCTTCTTCTTCTTCTTCTTCTTCATATTTCATTGTGTATATGCCACATTTTCAATAATTATTTAATTATTTTTGGAATAAAACAACAAATAAATAAGCACCAAGGGGGTTATTATAATTGAAGCTCTCAGTTATATTCACTTCAACATGTATGAGTGGATAGAATATTTAGGGACAGGTAAAAGGAGAAAAATGAGCCTGGGTCACTTAAGGGGTTATAACAAGAGGAAGCAATATATAGTTTAGTCGAAGAGAAGCCTCCATTATGTCTTCCTTTGGGCCCCAGAAGGGTAATGTTATATAATAAAGAATATATCACATCTTTGTCCCTAATTCCTGGCATAGAACTTCAAACACTTTGCAATTTCCCAAGTGATAGGAATATCTGTGTTATGCTAATGAGATGACCCATGGCAGCCCCTAGAAAACTTGAGAATAGGAACTGGTCATCAGACAGACCAAACATATGATTTAAAAGGTTGGAAATTTTCATTGTCCAACTACAACACGGATATGGGGACTGGATACTGAGTTCAATCACATGGCCATTTGCTTAATTGATCATGCTTATGTAATCAAAACCCATATAAAAACTGTACACTAAGCAGAAAGTTCAGCGTCCTGAGATCAAGCCCTACGTTGGGCTCTTTGCTCAGTGCAGAGTCTGCTTGGAGTTTCTCTCTTCCTCTTCTTCTGCTCCTCCCCCTCTAAAAAATAAATAAATATTATAAATATATTTAAAAGCCAAGGTACGGAGAGACTCCAAATGTTCATGCTGTTATAAACATCAGGGTGCATGTACCCCTTCATATCTGTATTTTTGTATCTTTTGGGTAAATACCTGGTGGTGCAATTTCTGTATTATAAGGTAGTTCTATTTATAACTTTTTGAGGAACCTCCATATTGCTCTTCAGAGTGGTTGCACCAGAGTGTGAGGGTTACCCTTTCTCTGCATCCTCAACATCTGTTGTTTCCTGTGTTGATAATTTTAGCCATTCTGACAGGCATAAGGTGGTATCTCATAATGTTTTTCATTTGTATTTCCCTGATGATGAGTAATGTTGGCATCTTTTCATTTGTCTGTAAGACACCTGGATGTCTTTTTGGAAAAGTGTCTATTCATGTCCACTTCCCATTTCTTAACTGGTTTATTTGTTTTGGGGGTGTTGAGTTTGATATGTTCTTTAAAGATTTTAGATAATAAACTTTGTATGCAAATATCTTGTCTCATTCTATAGGCTGCCTTTTTGTTCTGTTGATTGCTTCCTTCACTGAGCATAAACTTTTTATCTTGATGAATTCCCAATAGTTCATTTTTGCTTTTGTTTTCTTTGCTTCCTGCTACCTGTCTAATAAGAAGTTTCTTTGATCAAGATCAAAGAGGTTTCTGCCTGTGTTCTCATGCAGGATTTTGACTGTGTTGTGTCTCACATTTAGGTCTTTCATCCGTTTTGAATTTATTTTTGTGTATGGTGTAAGAAAGTGGTTCAGTTTCATTCTTCCTCATGTTGCTGTCCAGTTCTTCCAACACCACTTGTTGAAGAGATTGTATTTTTTCTATTGGATACCCTTTCCTGCTTTGTCAAAGGTTAGTTGACCATATGGTTATGGATCCATTTCTGAGTTCTCTATTCTCTTTCATTGATCTGTTTTCGTTTTTGTGCCAGTACCATACTCTTCTTGGTTACTATAGCTTTGTAATATACCTTAAACCTGGAATCATGATGCCTCCAATTTAGGTTTTTCTTTCTCAGAACTGCTTTGGCTATTTGGAGTCTTCTCTGCATCCATACAAATTTTAGGTTTGTTAAAACTCTGTGAAAAATGGTGGTAGTATTTTGATAGGGATAACATTAAACGTGTGCACTGTTTTGGGTAGTATAGATATTATGACCATGTTTGTTCTTCTAATACATAGGCGTGGGATGCCTTTCCATTTCTTTGTGTCTTCTTCAACTTCATTCATAAGTGTTTTGTAGTTTTCAGAATATAGATTTTTTACCTCTTTTGTTAGATTTATCCCTAGGTATCTTATTATATCTGGTGCAATTGCAAATAGGATCAATACCTTGATTTCTTTTTCTGCTGCTTTGTTATTGATGTATAGAAATGCAACAGATTTCTTCACATTGGTTTTATATCTTGCAACTTTGCTGAATTTATGTGTTAGTTCCAGAAATTTTTTGGTGGAGTCTTTTGGGTTTTCTATATAGTTTATCAGGCATCTGTAAATAGTGAAAGTTTGACTTCTTCCTTTCCAATTTGGATGCCTTTTATTTGTTTTAGTTTTCTGATTGCTGAGGCTAGGACTTCCAGTACTATGTTAAATAGTAATGATGAGAGTGAACATCCTTGTCTTCTCCCTGACTATAGAGGAAAGAACCTCAATTTTACCCCAATGAAAATGACATTAGTTTTGTTTCTTTTGTATATTGCTTTTTTGATGTTGAGGTATATTCCCTCTATCCCTACTTTGTTGAGGTTTTTTTTTTTCCAAGAAAGGATGCTATGTTTTATCAAATGCTTTTTCTTCATCTATTGACAGGATCATATAGTTCTTATAATTTCTTTTATTAATATGGTGTGTCATGTTGATTGATTTGTGAATATTGAAATACCCCTGCATCCCAGGAAAAAATCTTACTTGATTCACGTGAATAAATTTGTTCTTTTAATATATTACTGAATTAAATTTTCTTGTATTTTATTGAGAATTTTTGCATCCATGTTCATCAGGGATTTTAGCCTGTAATTCTTATTTTCAGTGGGGTCTTTGTCTGGTTTCAGAATCAATGTAATACTGCCTTCATAAAATGAGCTTGGAAGTTTTCCTTCCAATTCTACTCCTTGGAACATTTTGAGAATAGATATTAACTCTTCTTTAAATGTCTTGTAAAATACTCCTGGGAAGCCATCACACCCTGGACTTTTGTTCTTTGGGAGATTTTTGATTACTGAATTAATTTCTTTGCTGGTTATTGGTCTGTTCATATTTTATATTTCTTTCCACTTCACTCATTAAAGATTCTATTTATTTATTTGACAGTGAAAGAAAGAGAGAGAGAACAAGCAGGATGAGTGGCATATAGAAGGAGAGGGAGAAGCAGATTCCCTGCTAAGCAAGGAGCCCAATATGGGGCTCAATCCAGGAACCCCAGGCTCATCATCTGAGCCAAAGACAGATGCTTAACCAACTGAGCCACCCCGGTGCCCCTTCCTACTTCATTTTTGATGGTTTGTAGGTTTCTAGGAATTTGTCCATTTCTTCCAGGTTCTCCAGTTTGTTGGCGTATATTTTTTCATAGTATTCTCTAATAATTGTCTGTATCTCTGTCGTGTTGGTTGTGATCTGTGGTCTTTAATTTGTGATTTTATCTGTTTGGGTCCTTTTTTCTTTTTGATAAATCTGGCTAAAGAATTATCATTTTTATTAATTATTTCAAAGAACCATCTTTTTATTTTCATTAACCATTCTTCTGCTTTTTTCTTTGTTTCTATATTGTTGATTTGTTCTCTAATCTTTATTATTTCTCTTCTCCTGAAGTTTTTAGGGTTTATTTGCTGTTCCCTTTCTAGCTCTTTTAGGTGTAAGGTTAGCTTGCGTAATTGAGACTTTTCTTGCTTCTTGTGGTAGCCTTGTATTCCAATATTCTTTCCTCTTAGGACCACCTTTGCTGTATCCCAAAAGTTTTAGACTGTTGTGTTTTCATATTCATTTGATTCCATATTTTTTTATTCTTTCTTTGATTTCCTGTTTACCCCATCCATTCTCTAGTAATATGTTCTTTAAATCCATGTAATTGAGATTGTTCCAATATTTTCTTCTGGTTGATTTCAAGTTTCATAGCATTGTAGTCTGAAAATATACATGGTATAATCTCAAACTTTTTGTACTGGTTGAGACCTGATTTATTAGACAGTATGTGATCTATTCCAGATAATGGTCCATGTGCACTCAAAAACATATGCACTCTGCTGCTTTAGGATGAAATGTTTTGAATATATCTGTTAAGTCCATCTGGTCCAGTTTGTCCTTTAAACCCACTGTTTCCTTGTTGATTCTGTGCTTAGATGGTGTATCCATTGCTGTAAATAGGGTGTCAAAGTACCTACTACTACTGTATTTTTATCAATGAGTTTCTATAATTTTGTTATTAATTGATTTATATGTTTGAGTGTTCCCAAGTTGGGAGCATAAATATTAACAATTTTTGAATATTCCGGATGGATAGATGCCTAATATATGATATAATGCCCTTCATCTCTTGCTAGAGTCTGTTTCAAAATCTCTTCTGTCTGATATAAGTATGGCTGCTCTGGCTTTGTTGATATTCATTAGCATTAGAGATGGTTCTTCATACCTTCACATTCATTCTGAAGCTGTTCTTAGGTCTAAAATGAGTCTCCCATAGGCAGTATATAGATGGCTCTTGTTTTTGTGTTGTTGTTATTGTTGTTCGCTTGTTTTACTTTTTTTGTTTTGTTTTAATCCATTCTGATACCCTATGTATTTTGATTGATGCATTTATTCCATTTACATTCAGAGTGATTATTGAAGGGTATGAATTTAAGACCATTGTGTTACCTATAGAGCTGGTGTTCCTAGAGATGTGTTCTTGTCCTTTCTAGTCTTTGTTGCTTTTTGTCTTTTTTTTGGTCCTCCATTCAAAGACTCCCCCTTAAAATTTCTTGGTAGACTGGTTTAGTGGTGGTGAACTCCTTTAGCTTTTGTTTGTCTGGGAAACTCTTTATCCCTTCTTTTATTCTGAATGAAAGCCTTGCTGGTAAAAGAATTCTTGGCTGCATATTTTTCCCATTCAACATATTGAACATTTGCTTCTGCTGCTTTCTGGCCTGTCAAATTTCTGTGGAGAGATCTGGTGCTTTCTTTTGGGATGAATTTCTCTGTCTCATCATTTTGTCCAGAAAAGCAAAGAAGAGAGAAGAAAGAAACAAATAAAACAATGAACGAAAGACAAAAATATCAAAGCAAAATCAAACCCCAAACAGTAGAACCTGCATGTGTTTTGGTTCACTTTTTAGAATAATCTAGATCCCACCCCATAAAAATAAATAACAAATAAAATGAAATAAAAGTAAACTATATGTGTGTGCATACGGTATTTATATAAATATTAAAATGTAAAAAATAAAAAAGTAAAAAGTAAAAAAGGAATGAAAAAATAATTTATTAATATTTAGAAAGATATTTATTTATAGAATAAATAAAGAGAAAGAGAAAAAGAGAGCACGAGCAGAGGGGAGGGACAGAGGGAGAGGGAGAAACAATCTTCCTGCTGAGCAGGGATCCTGATGTAGGACTCAATGAAAGGACCTCTAGATCATGACGTGAGCCAAAGGCAGATAGTTAACCAACTTAGTCACCCAGGCACCCTGAAAAAATAATTTAAAAATAAAGAATATAAGAAAAAAGGGAACCATATCCTCTTTTCCCCTAGAGCTGAAGCTTTGCAGCAGTTTTTGATTAGTAAACTTGGTAGGAACAAATTGCTTGTGCTGGTCTTCTGGGGGAGGGTCTTCTTGTGCTGACTCTCAGGTAGACTTATCTAAGTGGAAATGTGCTTCCAGGCACAGGGAGGCCGGGCTTGGTGTAAGTGGCTTTGGCTTCCACTAGATGGTGCTGTTTTTCTCCCTGAAGGGTTTCAAGGTTAATGAGGCCAGATGAATATGGTGGCGCCTTGTGCTCCATCTAGCCCAAAAGCGTAACGTTTGTGGCCCCCCACTCTTCTGTGACCCCTCACAGAAGAGCAGTCAATCACTTGTGTCCCCAGTGTCTGTCAGAATACTTCATTCGCCCTTCCTGTATCCAGTTTTTGTTTTGTTTTGTTTTTGGTTTTTGGTTTTTTTTTTTTTTTTAATCTCAGGCACACAACTGAGTTTCAAAACCCCAAATTTTAGGGACTCCTGTGGTGTAGACACACATTGTTCTTTCAGGGATAGGTCTTGCACCATTTTTGCTATTTGCTGGCCTGTCCCAGGAAAGCAGTTGCATGACTGTGCAGTGATTTTCAGTTTATGGCAGAAAAGAGTAGAAAGCTAGCACCAAGACTCACTGTTCGCAGCCAGTTTCCAAACTCCTATGTCTGGAAACAGTGCAGCATCTAGGGGTCACCAGTTCTTCTTGCAACCCAGGAGATCCTCAGAACATATTACACCTAGGATTCTTCTCTGCTTCACCACCTAAGTACTACATCCCCACTGTAGCAGACTTCCAAAAGTTCAGATTTTGTGCTCCCCTGCTTATAATATATTGTAGTAGCCTCTGTAAGCTGGTTTTCCTGCCCACCACTGTATCCACAGCTATTTCTACCCAGTTCAACTTTCTGCCCCTCCTTCCTTCCAAAAGATGGTCACTTTTCTACTTGTAGACTGAGAGCTTTTGTTCTCTCAGACCTCCAATTGACTTCTACAGTGTGCAGAATGATTGGTGTCTAGCTGTGTTTGAGGGATGAGAAAAGTTTAGGGTTCCCCTAATTCTCCGCCATCTTAACTCCTCCCCAAAATATGAAGACTCTTAAATGACTTAATGATGTTGTAGGTCAGACTCTCCTACAATTTGGAGTAGAGGGAAGGACCCTCAAATAGATTATACTGAGCATACTCTGTGAGAATACAGGTAAAAAAGAATAACAACAGGTACATCAGATGTGCAGTTAAAGACATAACTCTAAGGTTAGTCCCAAAAAAACTCAGGAAAAGATGTTAAAGTCATACACGCACATACGTTGACACCCCTTTTTTGTGAGCATTACCAAAGCCACTTTGTACTTGATTTTCCAAAAATCTCTACTGGCAGAACACAGATTATTATCCCACTTGACAAAATGAGACAGCTCTAAAGCTCAGAGAGGGGAAATGCCTTGCCAAAATCAATACAACTAATTGATGGAAGAACATATCTAGAATCTACTCACGTTGAAAGCAGATTTATCTCAACTTCTATTTAGAAAACAGATTTCTAGAGGAATTAAAAAGTGTTGAAAAAGAGCGTAAAGCCCCAAGTAGTCCATCACCACACACATGCATCTAAAAGTCTTGACAATCTTCTGTTTTTAATTTATATGGCCCTTAGAAAATTCTCAAAAATGTTGAACATTTTTTTCTCCTCAACACAGAACTAGGAGATTGAAAAACCATGAATTTTGTGGTAGTATTTCCAAAGAGGGACCATGTGTGTATGTTACCCTTTATTCTGGCCTCAGTACTATTTTTCTGACCACAGTCCCTGTTTTTCTCTTTATGATGCTATTGTTTGCCCCAAATTCCTCTCAACACAGAGGTAATTTAAACCATCTTTTAGTTCATCAGAATAGCCCTTTGTCTCTCATTCTTTTAATCTGCCATTTTAAAACTGAATAGAGAAGGAAAAAATAGCAAGGTACTAGTCTTTGCAAGATTATTTGCCTGAACAGTTTAAACTGGAGATCTTGATTAAATCCCAAGTTTTATAAACTTCTCTAGACCTAAAAGGAACTATATTCATATAGCATATCGATAGAGTTATAATATAGTTCTTAACCAAACTAGGAGACTTTTGAGAGTGAAAGAGGGCACTAATGAAACTGAACACTGAGACAATAGGCATAAACTGGAACTGTCACTCTACATGTAAATGAATATAAACCTAGCAAGAATATATTCAGATAGATTCCCTAGAGTACATGTTCACTGTCTTGGAGACCTGAACTCTTTTAAACTTTGAGGAAAGCTATAGACTTACTTCTCAGAAGATTCAAGACTGGCTTATATGTACAATATTTTATCTTAGGGGATAACAAACTAAGCTCACAGACCAAATTTTGTTCATTTTTTAAAGATTTTATTTATTTATTTGAGAGAGAGAAAGAGAAAGATGAGAGAGAGAGAGAGAGAGAGAGAGAGAGAGAGAGAGAGAGAGAAAGTGCACAAGCAGGGTGAGGGGCAGAAGGAGAAGATGAGTAGGGATCAAAATGCAGGGCTCAATCCCAGGACTCTAGGGTCATTACCTGAGCTGAAGGCAGATGCTTAACCAACCTAGCCACCCAGGTTCCCCTCTTGATTGTTTCTGTAAATAAAATATTATTGGGACACAATCACACCAATTAATTTATGAATTGCATTGGCTACTTTTGCACTACAATGGAAGAGTTGAGTAGTTCGTCACAGACACTGTAGATGGGTAAATGAAACTATTCACTATTTGGGTCCAAAAAAGTTTATTGAATTTTTTCCAGAAAGATATTATTATAACTCATGATAAATATTGGGCTAACACTAAAAATATAAAGTTTAATTGAATTAACAGTTCATGTATTTAAGTTCAAAAATATTAATTTCACAAAAACAGAATTGAAGAGACTTATCATAAAAGCATTAGGGAGTTTAGTTGACAAAAAGCTCAATATGCGCCTATAATATATCATGGCTTCCCACAAAGCCCATGCTATTTTAGGCTACCTAACAAAAGTATAGCGGTCAGATCAAATCTAGAATGTTCTGCAGCATTTTTAAAAGGGCATTCATAAACTGAAGCTACCAGAGAATAGTAGCTGGAATTGGTTAAAAAATCTGTACCTATATTGGGTAAGGGACTAAGAAATCTCTTTTCAAATATTTGGAAGGGGTGACATGTGCAAAATTGACTAGGATATCGATATGAGCTAAAATAGATGACAAAAAGTATCTTCCAATAATATTTCAGCTTGTCTCCTGACTCAAAGAGTCTATGATCCTACATATCAAACAAATAGTGGGACTGTCCTGACATCAAGCTTCTTCTTGGAGTTAGGGTATCTATTAAAAAACTCTCTTTTTAAGGATCCTAAAGAAGCATTCTCTTATTTCTGTGAAATCTGAAAGTATTTTCAGTTTAAATAGTGCAAACAAGAGAAGAGGATAGATACTTTTGTTTTAATATATTTTAGAAAGAAAGTGGTTTTAGAGAAGGTCTTTCTAACTACAGATTACTGGGCAGTGAATGAAAAATTAATGAAATATGCTTTTCATCATTAAGAGCCTATATTTCATTCAAATCAATTGGACAGGACATTGTCTACCATTTTTCTTTTTTTTTTAAAGATTTTATTTATTTATTTATTCATTCATTCATTCATTTATTTACTTACTTATCTATTTAGGGAGCATAAGCTGGGGGAGAGGGAGAAGGAGAGAGAGAATCTCAAGCAGACTCCACACTGAGTATAGTGACTCATGTGGGACTTGATCTCATGACATTGAGATCATGACATGAGCTAAAATCAAGAGTCAGATGCCTAAGCAGCTAGGCCACCCAGGTGTCCCTTGTCTACCATTTTCCATGTGAGAACTAACATAATGAGCTTAGATCAATTACTGTATATATCTGTATATACTGTGTATATCATTAACAGAAGGACCATTAAGGAACCAATGAAAACAAAGCCTGGCAATGTTATTCAGGACTCCGAACCTGAAAAGGATATATTCATATTATTTTTAAAAAGCAATAACTTGAAAATCAAGATTAATAATACTCCTGAATTCAGAGATCTTAGCATAACTCACAATTTCTTAAAGTCCAAAATAGAAGTATGAGTAACAGTTCAATTCTGAGGTGTGTGTATGTGGAAGGAATACTTAATGTGTTCATATGTTGTCTATTGTTTGGAGATGATTCCATTTGGAATCAAATATTGCTTGAGGCTCAGAATTTGAAATTCTAGTGAGCATGAGGAGAATAAGTCACCTACCCCCATCTTTTCTGAGAGTATTTCTGGACTCCCAGAGCTCCATTTATATCAGACCTACAAACTTCATGCCATCATTTGTCATGTATTCATTGTCAACAAGATAGTTGACTATTTGCACTTTCCAACTAGTAGAAAAAAAATTAAAAGTTAGATAATTTCATATTTAAATTCTTAGGAAATAAAATACCTCTTCCTAAAAATAAAGCTATAAAATCTATAAAATCTATAAAATCAACCAATAAGTATTTTTATTATTATGTTATGTTAGCCACCATACAGTACATCATTAGTTTTTGAAGTAGGATTCCATGATTCATTGTTTGCATATACCCACTGCTTCATGCAATATGTGCCCTCCTTAATACCCACCACCAGATTCACCTATCCTCCCACCCCCATCCCCTCTAAAACCCTCAGTTTGTTTCCCGGAGTCCATAGCCTCCCATGGTTTGTCTCCCACTCTGATTTCCCACCCTTCATTTTCCCTTCCTTCTCCTAATGTCCTCCATGATATTCCTTATGTTTCACAAGTAAGTGAAATGGTATGATAATTGTCTTTCTATGCTTGACTTATTTCACTTAGCATAATCCCCTCCAGTCCCACACATGTCGATGCAAATGGTGGGTTTGTCATCCTTTCTGATGGCTAAGTAATATTCCATTGTATATATGGACCACATCTTCATCTGTTGAAGGGCATCTCAGCTCCTTCCCCAGTTTGGCTATCATGAACATTGCTGCTATGAACATTGGGGTACATGTGGTCCTTCTTTTCACTGCATCTGTATCTTTGGGGTAAATACCAGTAGTGCAATTGCTGAGTCATAGGGTAGCTCTGTTTTTAACTTTTTGAGGAACTCCCACACTGTTTTCCAAAGTGGCTGCACCAACTTGCATTTTCACCAACAGTGTAAGAGGGTTCCCCTTTCTCCACATCTTCTCCAAAATTTGTTGTTTCCTGTCTTGTTAATCTTTGCCATTCTAACAGGTGTAAGGTGGTATCTCAATGTGGTTTTGATTTGAATTTCCCTGATGGCTAATGATGTTGAACATTTTTTTCATGTGTCTGTTGGCCATTTGTATGTCTTCTTTGGAGAGGTGTCTGTTCATGTCTTCTGCCCATTTTTTCACTGGATTATTTGTTTTTTGGGGTGTTGAGTTTGAGAAGTTCTTTACAGAACTTTGATATCAACCCTTTGTCTGTAGTGTCATTTGCAAATATCTTTTCCCATTCTATGGTTTGCCTCTGTGTTTTCTTGACTGATTCCATTGCTGTGCAGAAACTTTTTATCTTGATAAAGTCCCAAAAGTTCATTTTCACTTTTATTTCCTTTCTTTTGGAGACGTGTCTTAAAAGAATTCGCTGTGGTCAAAGAGGGCACTCCCTTTGTTCTCCTCTAGGACTTTGATGGATTCCTGTATCATACTGAGGTCTTTATCCATTAGGGTTCACCTTTGTGAATGACGTAAGTGAATGGTCGAGTTTCATTCTTCTGTATATAGCAGTCTAGTTTTCCCAGCACCATTTGTTGAAGAGACTGTTTTTTCCATTGGATATTTTTTCCTGCTTTGTTGAAGATTAGTTGATCATAGAGCTGAGGGTTCATATCTGGGCTCTCTATTCTTTTCCACTGACACCTGTGTCTGTTTTTATGCCAATACCATGCTTTCTTGGTGATCACAGCTTTGTAATATAGCTTGAAATCTGGCAATGTGATGCCCCCAGCTTTTTCTTTTTTCATCATTTTCTTGGTGATTTGGGGTCTTTTTTGGTTCCGTTCAAATTTTAGGATTGTTTCTTCTAGCACTTTGAAAAATGCCATTGGTATTTTGATTGGGATGGCATTGAAAGTATAGATTGCATTTTAATAATGTTTATTCTTTGAATCCATGAACATGGAATGTTTCCTCAATTTCTTCCATGAATGTTCTGTAGTTACTAAAGTATAGAACCTCTACCTCCTTGGTTAGGTTTATTACAAGGTATCTTATGGTTCTTGGTACTATAGTAAATGGAATCAATTCTTTAATTTCCACTTTTATAATTTCATTGTTAGTGTATAAGAAAGCAACTGATTTCTGTGCACTCTTATATCCTGCCACGTTACTGAATTATTATATGAGTTCCAGTAATTTAGGGGTGGAAACTTTTGGGTTTTCCCCACAGAGTCTCACGTCATCTGCAAAGAGAGAGAGTTTGACTTCTTTTTGGGCAATTTGAATACGTTTTATTTCATTTCGTTGTCTGATCATTGGTGCTAAGATTTCCAATATCATGTTGAACAGTTGTGGTGAGAATGGGCATCCTTGTCATGTTCCTGATTTCAATGGGAAGACTGTCATGTTTTCCCCATTTAGAATGATATTCACTGTGGTATTTTCATAGATGGTTTTTATGAAGTTGAGGAATGTTCCCTCTATCCCTACACTCTGAAGATTTTTAATCAGAAAAGGAAGCAGTATTTTGTTAAATGCTTTTTTCTGCATCAGTTGAGAGGACCATATGGTTCTTCTCTCCCCTTTTATTAATATTCTCTATCACATTGATTGATTTGTGAATGTTGAACCACCCTTACATGCCATAGATAAATCCCACCTGGTCCTGATAGATAATCCTTTTAAGGTAGTGTTAGATCCTATTAGCTAGGATTTTGTTGAGAATGTTGGCATCCATATTCATCAGGGATATTGGTGTGAAATTCTCCTTTTTGATGGGGTCTTTGCCTGGTTTGGGGATTAAGGTAATGCTGACCTCATAGAATGAGTCTGGAAGTTTTTCTTCTTTTTCTATTTTTTGAAGCAGATTCAGGAGAATAGGGATTATTTCTTCTTTGAATGTTTTTTTAGAATTCTCCATGGAATCCATCAGGTCCTGGACTCTTGTTTTTTGGGAGGTTTTTGATCAGTGCTTTAGTCTTGTTACTGGTTATTGGTCTATTCAGTTGTCAATTTCTTCCTGTTTTAGTCTTGATAGTTGATAGGTTTCCAGGAAGCATCTCTTTCTTCCGTGCTGCTTAATTTATTGGTATATAGTTTTTGATAAAACTTTCTGATAATTGTTTCTATTTCCTTGGTGTTAGTTGTGATATCTCCCCTTTCATTCATAATTTTATTAATTTGATCCTTTCTCTTTTCTTTTAGATAAGTCTGGCCAGTAGTTTATTGATTTTATTAATTCTTTCAAAGAACCAGCTTCTACTCTAGTTGATGTGTTCTACTGTATTTCTGGTTTCTAATTCAGTGATCTCTGCTCTAATCATTATTGATTCCCATCTCATGCATGGATTAGGATTCGTTTGTTGTTTTTTGTCCAGTTCTTTGAGGTGTAAAGTTAGTTGGTGAATTCAGGATTTTTCTGTTTTTTAGAGTGAGGCTTGGATGGCTATAAATTTCCCTCTTAGGTCTCTACCTTATCAGTATCCCATAGGTTTTGGACCAATGTGTTTTCGTTCCTGGTTGACCTAAACATTCTTAAGCAAGATGGTCTTTAGGTTCCAAGTGTCTGAATTTCTTACGAATTTTTTCTTGTGATTGAGTTCTAATTTCAAAGAATTGTGGTCTAAGAATATACAGGGAATAATCTCAGTCTTTTGGTATTGGTTGAGACCTGATTTCTTGACCCAGTATGTGGTCTATTTTGGAGAAAGTTCTGTGTGCATTGCTGTTGTAGGGTGGAATGTTCTGTATATATCTGTGAGGAGCATCTGGTTCAGTGTGTCATTCAAAGCTCTTTTTTTTGTTTTGTTTTTTTGTTAATTTTCTGCTTAGATGATCTGTCTATTGCTGAGACTGGATTTTTGAGAACTCCTACAATTAAGCTATTATTATCAATATGTCTCTTTATTTTGGTTAAAAGTTGGCTTATGTAGTTGGCTGCTCCCATGTTGGGGGCATAGATATTTACAATTGTTAGATCCTCTTACTGGATAGACCCTTTAAGAATGATATAGTGTCCTTCTGTATCTGTAACTACAGTCTTCAGCTTAAAACCTAATTTGTCTGATATGAAAATTGCTACCTCAGCTTTCTTTTGAGGTCCATTGGCATGAAAGACTGTTCTCCATCCCTTCACCTTCATTCTGGATATATCTTTAGGTTCAAAATGAGTCTCTTCTAGACAGGGCGTGGATGGGTCCTGTCTTTTTATCCAATCTGCAACCCTGTGCCATTTCATGGGAACATTAAGCCGAGTGACTACTGAAAAGTATGATTTTATTGTCATCGTGTTGCCTGTGAAGTCCTTTTTTCTATAGATTCTCTCTGTAAATTTCTGTTCTATATCCCTCTTGGGGATTCTCTCCTTTTATAGAATCCTCCTTAACATTTCTTGTATGGCCAGCTTAGTATTCACATATTCTTTCAATTTCTGCCAGTCCTGGAAACTCTTTGTCTCTCCTTCCATTCTGAATTACAGCCTTGCCAGATAAAGTATTCTTGACTGCATGTTCTTCTCATTTAGTACCCTGAATATGTCTTGCTGGCCCTTTCTATCTTGCTAGGTCTCTATGGACAGGTCTGATATTATTCTTATGTTCCTCCCTCTGTATGTAAGGAATCTCTCCACCCTAACTGCCCTTGGATGGCTTCCTTTGTTCTAAGATTTGTCACTTTTGCTTTTACATGCCAGGGTGTTGGTCTGTTCCCTTTGATCTTGGGAGTGGTCCTCTCCGCTTCAAGACATGTCTGCTAGTTTCATTCCCCAGATTAGGGAAATTCTAAGCTATGATTTGCTCAAATATATCTTCTAGTCCTCTCTCTCTCCACACCCTCAGGGATCCCAATAACTCTGATATTGGAACATTTCATGCATCACTTATTTTTCTAATTCTGTTTTCATGGATTTTAAGATGTTTGTTCCAGGCTTCCTTCTGTTCCTTCCTTTCTATCATTTTGTCTTCTTGATCACTAATCTGTTCTTCTGCCTCATTTACCCTAGCTGTTAGAATATCTAGCTTAGATTGCATCTCATACATAGCATTTTTAAAATTCAGCCTGATTAGCTCTAATTTCTGCCCTTAGAGAATCTATGTTAAGGTTAATGGTTTTCTTCAGCCTAGCTATTGTTTTCATAACTGTTACCCTGAAGTCTACTGCTGACATCTTGTTTATATCCATATCCATTAGGTCTGCAGGAAATGCTATTTTCTCTGGTTAGTTTCTTTGTTGGGAGTTCCTCCTCTTAGTTTTTCTGTTGAGGGGTGGTTGAAGGAATGTATAGAGTAGAATATATCAACCACAATCCAGGGAAGGTGCACCCTGGGAAAATTCAGAGTGATCGGAAGCCACCACCAAGAAAACCCAGCCAAAAGGATACTGAAGGACAAGGTTTATAAAGTTAAAGAAAGCAGGGGGGGGAGGGGAATAGGGAAGGGGGCGATATAATCTCTTAATATGTGTGAGGTAGGGCGTTTCAATTCTTCTTAGGTGTATTTTGTTATCTTTGTTAGAGAATACTACTTCTCAGAGTTACAGGGAAATTAAAAATGGTATATATATATATATATATATATATATATATATATATATATATATATATATATATATATATAGGGGGA
>LNAC01001446.1:74057-89060 GCA_002007465.1 Ailurus styani
AATATATATATATATATATATATATATATATATATATATATATATATATATATATAGTTGAATAGGGGGAAAGGATACACTGAAGGTTTTATATATATATATATATATATATGAAAAAGTGAAAAAAGTATATGTGTGAAACAGTAGTAGTTAAAAAGCTGCTATGTAATGTGTTGTATTAAACATCGAGTTGAAATGCTAAGTAGGTAAAAAGAAAAAAACAGAGAAGAAACTTGAGAAAGGTTTAAAAAGTTGTATCTAAGAAACACACAGGCCCTGAGGCAACACCAGGAGTTCAGTATACTATTTTCCTCTGGTATTGGGGTTTCACAGTTTTATGGAGTTCCTTGGGTTGTCATTCTCTTGTTCTTATCCAGCTTGTTTTCTGGGGGAGGGGTCTGCCATGGTTTTTTTTTTTTCAGGCAATCCTGCTTGGATGGAGTTATCCAGCCCCCTATCAAGGGGTTGAGTTCTGTGGAAACCAGCGTTTTGGGCCTTTGTTCTCTGGTAGCTTTTGTTCTCTGGGAGCTTTTCAAACCTTTTCAGAGGGTCAGGACAAAGGAAATGTCCACGCCCCGGCCTCCACCCCAGAGAAGATAAGTCACAGTCTGCTCCTCTCTGCACCCCCCAGAACACACAGTGTCCCTTTCTCTAAGCACGGCTGAAAACTGCAGCCTTCCACTGGTAGTGGACGCTCCCAGCGATCCTCTCAATTGTTAACCCAGGACCCCGCTTGTCTCTGCCCCCTGTACCTCCAAAACTGCAAATGATCACAGTCTGGGTGGTTGTGGGTGGTGGTTTCAGTGTTGGCCAGCCCCCCAGGTCTACAGACACAGGTCTGCACAAGTGGCCATCCCAGTCCAGGCATTTGCCCCTTAAGCTCCTGGATTCTGCTCAAGGGCTGTCATCTGGTGCTTCCCATCCCACCACCACCACCACTCTGCAAGCTATCTCTGGTCCCCAGGTACAAGATGTTTTTGTACTTATCTTACTTTCCAGCGGGTGGCTTCTGGTGGCCCCCTCCCCTTCTATTTATCCTCTGATATCTGTCCATGCAATTACAATTCCGTCCTTTGTACCTCTCGACTGAAGATACTCTTCCCACGTAGAGATCCAGACTATAATCTTGTATGTATCTCAGGCTGATTTCATGGGTGTTCAGTCTGCCTTGGTAGATATCCAGCTAAATTCAGGGGGCTGGTTGAAACAGGGCCCCCCACTCCTCTGCTATCTTGTAAATATCCAAACAATAAGTATTTTTATCTGTTGCAACTAATATTTAAAAAATCGATATAAAGGGGCACCTGGGTGGTGCAGTCAGTTAGGCGTCTGACTCTTAGTTTTGGCTCAGATATGATCTCAGGGTTGTGCGATCAAGCCCCAAGATGGGCTCAACACTGAGCATGGAGTCTGCATGAGATCCTCTGCCCCTCTTCCTCTGTCCCCTCTGCTTATTCTCCCCCTCTCTTTCTATCTTCCAAATATATAAATCTTTTAAAAATTTAAAAAAATAATTTAAAAATGAAATATCACACAGATTTTCCCCATCTCCTTAGGTTCCACCCCATATAACAAGCATTGATGGTTTGCTCATGGTTAATGTCTCGAATCCTTTACATTTCTTTTCTGTTTTTTTTTCTCAGTCAATTTCTAAACCCAATGAGTGTTCTGTCTCGAGCACTTTCCCCTTATGTCTTGGCTTGACATTGCCTTTCTGAGAATGACTTTGGCTCTCTTCATTGGCTTGGTTTTGACACACCTAGTCAACTATATTTTTAGCTACCAGGAGTTGCAATCTATCCAATTAAGCACAGCCACTTGTTTTGCAACGTAACAGTCGTCCATGTGGCCATGATTCCCTCTACGTTTGCCCTGACACCCGAGGAAGGATATTGGATAGAGAAAAACGAATGAGAAAATATGTTACCGTGAGAGAGAGAGAGAAAGAGAGAGCGTGAGAGAGAGAGAAACAAACCATAAGAGACTCTTAACTAGAGAGAACAAACTGAGGGTTGATGGAGGGAGGTAGGGGGATAAGCCAAATTGTTATTGGGTATTAAGTAGGGCACTTGTTATGATGAGCACTAGATGTTATATGTAAATGACAAATCACTGATTTTTACCCCTGAAACCAATATTGCACTATGTGTTGACTAACTAGAATTTAATAAAAATTTGAAGAAAAAAATATATTCCTCTTCAGTTAAAGGGACAAATTTACTTGAGATTTGTTTTAATCAAGTAGGGCAAGGTATGCAGACACCTAAATGGTTGTCCTGAAGAAAGAAGTTTTTATATTTATAAATTCCTGGAAATAGTAATGGTACATCATGAAGTGTACTCAAAGAGACACCAGTATCAGTCAGGAGGTAGAGACAAGGCAGCAGGAACATAGGCAAGAACCTTTATTATGGTTTCTGTGGGAAGGAATGGGCAAGACAGGGAAAGCAGGTTAAGGACTAGAATTATTTTAATGGACTCTGGGGCATATGAGCTCTCTCTAGTTGTCTGGTACTTACCCCTGAGGTGATCATGGTGACTGAAGAGAGGCCCAGAGTAGGAGAGCCTATAAAGGAGGTGGTTCAGGTATGGCTTCTAGATTATTTGGTTTGCATATGAAAGGTATACACACAGATGAATTGTTAACTATCTCTAGGAATTGGTTAATACTGGGAGGGGCAGTCCCTCTAGCAAGGCCCTAGATGTCAAAGAATCAGACATACACGATGAATATACACATCTATAATTAAATACATTGGATTTATTTCTCACTGCAGCAAGGGAGAACGTACACCATGGGGGAAGCATGGAGTTTCTCAGTAAGATATTATTATAAAGGCCAAATTCTAGGATTTGGGTTCTGGTTGGTTAATTTGGACGAGCATATAAGCATACATATAAAAATATAATCTTGGCGCCTGGGTGGCTCAGTGGGTTAAAGCCTCTGCCTTCGGCTCAGGTCATGATCTCAGGGTCCTGGGATCGAGCCCCACATCGGGTTCCCTGCTGGGCAGGGAGCCTGCTTCCTCCTCTCTCTCTGCCTGCCTCTCTGCCTATTTGTGATCTCTCTCTATCTGTCAAATAAATAAATAAAGTCTTAAAAAAAAGAAGATTCAGAAATGAATAAAATCTTCCCATTTGCAATGTCATCAATGAATAGAGAGTATAATGCTAAGCAAAATAAGTCAGAGAAAGATAAATACTATATGATTTTACTCATATGTANGTCTTAAAAAAATAAATAAACACATAATCTCCAGATTAGATGCTGGCAGAAAGCAGAGTAGGAGGGATTCTATGATTGGGTAGCTCAGGAAATTTTATCTATAAGGAAGAAATAGACCAGTATGAAGAAAAAGCTGTAATTGATAAAGAAGTAGCAGTCATTCATTTTGACTGAGAGGGTGCTTGATATTTTGTGTCTGGTATGGTGAACTTGTTTTTGTCTGTGCTTAGGCAAAATTATGAAATGCCCTTGTTTTGTCTTATTTTATTGTGATTGCAGAATAGCCTTGTCTGAGTTTAAGATTCCATCACTTTTTTTATTTCTTACAGATAATATCTCAAAAAAAATTTCAGAAAAATATAAACAATGTATGATTATAGATTATTTTTGTTTTCTTGTTTTCTTCATTAAACTTTAATATCTTTCTTAATGTTGTTTTGATCTTCACAATATGAATAGGAATTACTTTTACAGTAAAAATTAAGAAAATAAAACAAAAATAAAACTGAAGTAATTGCAAATGTGGGGTTGTACCATATAGTGATATTTTGTGAGTTAGAATGAGGTCAGAGAAATTGTGGGCCATACTTCACAAAATGATCTTGTGGGGGAAATAGAGGATAATTTCTTATCTAGAAAGTTTTGTAATGTAATTTTTTTCTCCTAATGGAAGAAGAGATCATATCAAGGATAGAGATTATGAGGGAAAATGAATATCTGTTCCACTGCTTAGTGACACCAAATAAACTACTTCCTTTAAAAATAAAAACAAGAAGTTTTACTTATGAGAAAAGTTAAATTATTAACTAATCATTTTCAATTCTCTTTTTAAAAAAATCTCTATTCTTTTAATATATCTTCCTTGTCTCAAAAGCTGGAAATATAAATGGAAAATATAATTATTAATGTTATCTATGACTTTTAGTTTTTGTGAGACAATGTGCATCAATATTGGAAATCAGGAAAAGAGAAGTGATCATTTTTATTTAGACATGAGTATGGGTAGTTCACAAGACAAATAATTGAAGAAAAATTAGACACTAAGTGACTGTCAGGGTCTGTTGGTTTTCTCAGGAAGCCATGCTTAGAGCCAAGGGGAAAAAATAAGGAAAAGGTGGTAACCACATGCTGGAATTCCATAGCCTCACTGTGACACATATCATAGACTTTCACTGTATAAAGCCTGATTCTGCTTTTACCTAGTAGCAGTCTCAAAACATGAGCTTCAAATAATCCATATTACTTAGATCTTCAGAATAAGAAGTACACCAAACCAGTATAAAGTCCCCTGGATAATAATGTCATTTCATGTTGCAACATTTTTTTTCAGTTTACAAAGGCACATCCACATATATTTCTTTATACTTTCTGTACAAGAACTTTACAAAGTAGAAAGAGAAAGAAGCACTGTCCTAATCATTCAGATAAGAAAACTAAGCCTGAGAAATTCTTCATGGTTTTCCAGGGTAGCCCAATAATTAAGTGGTAAAATGAAGATTCAAATATAGGCTTTCTGATAGTATGTCCTGTTCTCAAATGTGAATTTGAGAATCTGCAGGGAGGTGGTCATAAGATGCATCAGAAAGTGCAATGTCTACCCTCCGGACATTAAACACATTTTGAAACAGCTTTACTCTTAACTTTTGCCAAGTCAGTTATCTGTATTTGACCTATTTATTGGAACATTTATTACAGTCCAGGAAATATTGGTCCCTTTGATTATTCTACTTACCAAAAGGGATCATTGCTAGTGGCTTTTTTTTTTTAAGATTTTTTTTTTTATTCATTTGACACAGAGAGAGAGATTACAAGTAAGCAGAGAGGCAGGCAGAGAGAGAGGAGAGAGGAGGAAGCAGGCTCCCTGCTGAGCAGAGAGCCCGATGTGGGCCTCGATCCCAGGACCCTGGGATCATGACCTGAGCCGAAGGCAGCGGCTTTAACCCACTGAGCCACCCAGGCGCCCGCTAGTGGCTTTGACATAAAGTTATCATGTGTAAGCAAAACACCTTGGTGTGGAAAGAAAAGGAAAAAATACATATTTATGAAACACTTACTATGTACCTGGTACTTCATTTTATATACATTTGTTTAATCCTTACAGAAACTAAAAGTAAATACTATTATTACCTCCTTTATGCAAATGAGGAAACTTAAACCTACAAAAATTAAATAATTTGCACTAGATCGTACAGCTGGCAAATGCTAAAGTTGGGATTCGAAGTAAAATCTATGTGGTTCAGAAGGCCATACTTTCCCCTATAAAATTTTGTATTAATGTAACAACTTGTTTTTGAAAAGTATTGTTTTATTTACCAAACCACTTTTATATATTTTTATATAATGTTATCTTCACCCCTTTCCACAACATTCCCGACAATTGCTTCTTAACAGCAATGAAGGCAATATCCACAACTGACGGATTAGAAAACTAAGAGATAGAAAAGTCAAGTGACCTGCCAAAGACCTCACAAAGACATAATTACTAAGGCCACAACTCAGTACAAGTATTCTGTGCTTTTGGCATTTGATTCATGCTGCCTAATAGAGAAAAATAATCAATAAAATAAAATAAGTCAAATTATACAAAATGGCAAAAAGCAAAAAGAAAAACTTCAGAGATAGAAAAACTGCATGACATCATTAACAGAAATTAAACAGGGCAATGATTTTTGAGGTTTTGGCACTGGATGAAATAATAAGAAAAATAGTATGTCAATCACAATTTTTAAAAAGCATATGGTATTGAAAAATACCAAACTTCTGTCCATTTTCTTATTGTGAAAAAGACAGAGAATGAAGGATATGGGCTGGAGAAGATAAAAAGGTAACTGAAATATAAAGTAAGGAGAGAAATAAAAAAGAAAAAAAATTGGCTCAAGGAGGAAAACCAAAGATACTGGGTGGAAGGTGACTTTTGTTTAAGAAAGAATATTTGATAATGAAAATTATACAACCATATATTCTTATTTGTTTAATTCAGTGGTCTCTTCTGAGTCTTCACCAAGCTGAAGTCTTTTTGAACTTTTCTCCGTATCCTGGTAATTAATCCTGTCCTTACTTTTCTATGATATGGGACTTCTCTGGCTCTTCTTTTTCAGTGCATCTGGGAACCAGTGTCAGCTCTGTTGATAACTTATTATTCTTTGACCTTGGTCAACTCATTTATATCTCAATTGAATTTTTTCAAAATTAGAATGTTGGAATGCATGATCTTTAATGTCTTTTCTAGTTTCAGAGAGCCATGATTCTATAATTATCTCTAATAGCAATTTTTCCCAACCTTAAATCAGCATTTACTGCTATTTTTTTCTTATCTTCCACTGCAAGCTCTCATTTGGCGATGAGGGATGACTTTCAAATCTTTCTCTATCACCTTTGTCCCAAATATCAGACTTATTTATGCAAACCTTTACACCTGATGTCCCATAGACACTTCAAACAAACTCATCCCTGCAAATGTGTTCTTCTTTTTATGTCTCCTTGTTTCCTTAGTAATAACACAATCTTTTCCAGGTGAAGTCTCTTAAGATCAATACCCTAGTGACATCTTCCATTATTTCTTTACATAAAGTCAATTAACAATCTATCATGTTTAAATATGAAAGTCTCTTATATTCACCCCATTACTGTTTTTCTAATGCTCTGGTTTAAATATTCATATTTCTTAGTGTTCAAAACTATTGTAATAGTTTTCTAACCTGCAGCCTCCATCCTTCCCATTCTGATCTGTAGCCTTTTCTTCAAAGCCATACCTTGTTGCAGCCAGAGATAACTTCCTTTAATACAGGCCTAATGAAATTTAAGAATTACTGCTTATAAAGCATATAGAATGGTTCCTGCAGTATAGTTATATGCTATATAAAAATTGGCTACTATTCTTATTACTTCTCTCCACCAAAATCTTTGAAAATTTCCTTCGATATACAGAGAAAAAGTCTATGTTTCTTAGATTAGAATTTAAGTATAATTACAGTTTGGTATCAACTTAAATTTCCAGTTATATTTTTTACTGCATTTCACTGAATAATGACAATAATAAGAATAAGAATAAGAATATCTTTAATTGCCTGATTTTCACACATATACATTTTAAGGGGGTGTTGTCCATCCCATAGCCACCACTTTATTGTCAAGTGGCCCTATTCCCCTCTTCCCTCTTCCCTCCCCAACCAGAGCATAAGTGTTTGAATAATGATTAAACATCGACTATACCATAGAACATCCAATCTGGCTACCAACTTATGTGTCAAATGTCCTGTCACAGACAAAAACTGAGCCCAAATCTGATTTTCTTTTTCTTAAGAATTTACACTAATAAATTTGAAAAGAATTTTAAGTAAGGGGGGAAAGTGATAATGGAGAAAGAAATAAACAGCAGTGGTCATGATGATCTATATGTAAGATGAAGTTAGGTGTAGGCAGAAAATAAGCTGAAGCTGAATTAGTTGATTGGTATGGAAATAAAAGTGATCATTTATGCTGAAAGGAGATACACCATAAGAAACTAGGACCAACTGACTCTTTGAGAATTTGAGATAGTAACTAGATCCTAGAGCTGTTACTGTTCTGATGACTTCTTTATTTTAGTTCACATTCAGTCACCACCCCCTTACTCTTGAGTTCATTAATGTGTCTTTGTTTCTTGTTAGAAATATACCATTTAATTCCCACCTCCTTCAAGCACACTAACTAGGATAAAATTAGAAGGACTATATTAATCCTTATGGTATAGGTTATACATTGATCACCAGTGGAAATTGGAAAGACATTTTCCACCTTGATGTAATATCTTACACTTAGAGTCATTGGGGTGGGTCAAGGAAAGATTTCTAGAGAAGCATCTGGTTTCGGCCTCCACTGGACATAAAGGCAACCTTGGTGTATGATTGGTTGGATCTGCTCTAGTTTCAATGTTAATCATACTTTGCGATATGGTATTTTCAAGGATATAGAGGTTAAAACTAACAACCAGATTACCATATTTTACTAATAAATCATTGTCTTTGTGACACATAATTGTAGGAAGTTTGTATAAACAGAGTCTGATTAATATTAAAATGTCTATATGACTAGTTGATGTCACAAATTCTTTAATTAGACTTCTATACATAAACTACCACAATATAAAACCAGCAAAGTAAGCTTAAAAAATTAAAGTCACTTAAAACATTTGTAGCTGTGAACTGCTATTATCAAACAGCTTTGAATTTAGGACTTCAAGATTATTTTGACTTACATTATGGCCCCTAAGCTATGCCATGATAAATCTGGAAATATCAGAGTATGTGAACACATATGTACAAAGCACATTTTGAAAAAAAAAAGAATAAAATTCTTAAAGCTTATAATTAGCACCATTTTGTCCTTTTGCTACTATTTTCCCTTATTTGAACACAATATTTTAAAATTTCATTCTCATTAACTTTTTATCACTGTGATGGAAAGAACATTGAATTGTAAAAACAAATCTGCCAGGTTCTTGTCTCAACATTCCTGCCAATAAATGTAAGCAAGTAATTAAGCTAACTAGATCTTAATACTTGGTTTGTAAAATGGAATAATTGGTCTAATATTATTATTAAGATTCAGTCCTTCACCTCAAGTGATATTTGTCTTTTCTTCCTCCAAGTATTTATTTAAATTTCAGTTAGTTAACATACATTGCAATATTAGTTTTAGGTATGGAATTTAGTGATTGATCACTTACATATAACACCTAGTGCTCATCACAAGTGCCCTCCTTGATACCCATCACCCACTTAACTCATTCTCCTGCCCGCCTCGTCTCCAGTAACCCTCAGTTTGATCTTTATAGTTAAGAGTCTGTTTCTTGGTTTGCCTCTCTGTTTTTCCCCCATGTTCATTTCTTTTGTTTCTTAAATTCCACATGAGTACAATCATGGTTTTTGTCTTTGACTGACTTGTTTCATTTACCATACTCTCTAGCTCTATCTATGTGGTTGCAAATGACAAGGTTTCATTCTCTTTTTACCACTGAGAAATATTGCATATCATACATAAATGCATAAATATATATATGTACATATATATTTAAATTCTTTATCCACTCATCAGTTGATGGACATTTGGACTCTTTTTATAACTTGGTTTTTGTTGATGATGCTACTATAAATATCAGGGTGCATGTAACACTTCAGTTCCATATTTTTTTTTTCCTTTGGTAAATACTTAGTGGTGCAATTGCTGGATCATAAGGCAGTTCTATTTTTTTTAAAGATTTTATTTATTTATCTGACACAGAGAGAGAAATTACAAGTAGGCAGAGAGGGAGGCAGAGAGACAGGGAGAGTAGGAATCAGGCTCCCTGCTGGGCAGAGAGCCTGATGCGGGCCTCAATCCCAGGACGCTGAGATCATGACCTGAGCCGAAAGCAGAGGCTTTAACCCACTGAGCCACCCAGGCACCTGGTAGTTCTATTTTTAACTACTAAGGATATTCCATACTGTTTCTCAAACTGTCTGCACCAGTTTGCATTCCCACCAACAGTGTAAGAGGGTTCCCCTTTCTCAGCATCCTGGCAAATACCTGTTGTTTCCTATTCTGTACATTTTCTTTGGAAAAAAATGTCTGTTCATGTCCTCTCCCCTTTTTTAAATTGTATTATTTCTTTTTCAGGTATTGAGTTTGATAAGTTCTTCATAGATTTTGGATACTAACCCTTTATCAGAGATGTCATTTGCAAATATCTTCTCCTATTCTATAGGCAACCTTTTAGTTTTGTTGTTTCCTTCACTGTGCAGGAGATTTTTATCTTGATAGAGTCTCAATAGTTCATTTTTGCTCTGTTTCCCTAAACTTAGGGGACATATATAGTAAGAAGTTGCTACAGCTAATGTCAAAGAGGGTACTTCTTGTGTTCTTCATTAGCATTTTGATTTTTTTTGTCTCACATTTAGGTCTTTAAACCATTTTGAATATATTTTTGTGTATGGTGTAAGAAAGTGGTTGTTTCATTCTTCTGCATCCTACTGTTCAGTTTTCTCAACACTATTTGTTGAAAAGCCTGTTTTTTCTTCATTGGATATTCTTTCCTGTTTGTTGAAGAATAATTGACCGTATAGTGCTAGGTTCATTTCTGGGTTTTCTATTCTGTTCTATTGATCTATATGTCTGTTTTTGTCCAAGTACCCTACTGTCTTGACCAACACAGATGCATAAGTTAATAAAATAACTTGAAGCCTGGAATGATGATGCCTCCAGCTTTGTCCATTTTCAAGTTGCTTTGGCTATCCAGGATTTTTTGTGGATCCATACAAATTTTAGGACTCTTTGTTCTAGTACTGTGAAAAATGCTGGTGGTATTTTGATGGGGAGAGCATTAAATGCATACATTATTTTGGCTAGTATAAGTATTTTCACAATACTTTTTCTTCCAATGCATGATCATGTAATGCTTTTCTAATTCTTTGTGTGCTCTTTTATTTCATTCATAAGTGTTCCATAGTTTTCAGAATACAGATCTTTTGCATCTTTGGTTAGGTTTATTCCTAGGTATCTTATTGTTTTTGGTACAATTTCAAACAGGATTGATTCCTTGATTTCTTCTGTTATTTTGTTATTGGTGTATAGAAATGAAATATATTTCTGCACATTGATTTTATATTCTGCAACTTTGCTGAATTCATATATTAGTTCCAGCAATTTTTTTGTGGACTCTTTTGGGCTTCCTACATAGTATACCAGGTCATCTGCAAATAGTGAAATTTCACTTCTTTACCAATTTGGATGTCTTTTACTTCTTTATGTTGTCTGAATGCTGAGGCTAAGTGTTCCAGTACTATGTTAAATAGTAATGTTGAGAGTGACCATCCATTACTTCTTCCTGACTGTAGGGGAAAGGACCTGTTTTTTTTCCCATTGAGATTAAGCTGTGGGTCCTTCATATACAGCCTTTATGAAGTTGAGGTATGTTCCATCTATCCATACTTTGCTCAGGATTCTTCTCAAGAAATTATGCTGTATTTTATCAAGAGTTTTTCTTCATCCACTGATAGGATCATATGGTTCCTATCCTTTCTTTTATTAATATGGTGTATCATGTTGATTGATTGCAAACATTGAATCAGCCCTGGAGCCCAGGAAATTGTTCTGTTTGATTGTGGTGAATAATTTGTTTAATGTACTATTAAATTCAGTTTGCTTATATTTATTGAGAATTTTTGCATCCATGTTCCAGAGATATTGGCTGGTAATTCTCTTTTTTACTGAGGTTTCTGTTTTTGGAATATAGGTGTTGCTAGCTTTGTAGAATGAGTTTGGAAGTTTTTCTTCCATTTCTGCGTCATCCATACTCATCTGTCTTGCCTCCACCTGGGATTGCCTCTTGGTAATAAATTTTATTTCATTATGACTAGATTTTATTTCATTTATTTCTACAGTAAGGAATTCTATAAGTGTCTTGTATACTTTTATTAGGTCCAGATAATATACTTATAATTATTGTTTCAAATTCTTGTTCAGACGTCTTGCTAATATCTATATCAATTAAATCCCTGGCTGTGAGTTCTACTTGGTATATTTTCTTTTAGGTTGAATTTCTCCATCTCATCATTTTGTCCAGAAAAGTAAAGAATAAAGAAATGACAATAGCAAAAACAAAAAAACAAAGAAATCAGGATACCAAAAACTAGATCCTGGGTGTGTTTAGGTCTGCTAGTTAAAAGAATCTAGGTTCCAGAAGGAGCAAAACAGCAGAGGAGTAGGAGACCGACTATTATCAGGTCCCAAAAGTTCAACCAGATAGTTATCAAACCATTCTGAACACCTAAAAATTCAACAGGATATTAAAGAGAAGAAGAGCAGCAATTCTAGGAACAGAAAGTCGACCACTTTCTGGAAGGTAGGATGTACAGAGAAGTGAATATGAAGTGATAGATCCCTGGTGGAGGGTCTCGTTCCCAGCAAGTGAGAGAGCAGCAGAGCACAAAATCAGAACTTTTAGAAGTCTGCCCCATTGAGGGATATTGCCTCAGAGGCTTAGCGGGGGATGAAGCCCTTGCAGGAATAGTGTGGTCTCAGGACCCGAGGGGACACAAAAAGACCAGGGATGTCTGAGCAAGACAGAGCTCCAAGGTATCAGAGACGGGAAGCCAGCTGCAGAGATGGAGTCAAGCCAATGGGGAGGGGGGTCGGTCAGCTTGGTGTTACCTTAAACCATGATCCAAAGCACAACTGGACCATTGCTTTTTGAGCAGGGCCCCCACAAATGGCAGATCTGGAGTGACCCCCTCCTTCCTTCTCCAGGAGGAGTGGCACGGTAGCATGCTGCAGGAATCTGCTGGGTTTGGAGATTCCAAATGGGACCATGTGACAGAGAGAGAAATGCACAGTCACAGCCTGGGGGAGCTCAGAATGCGGCCAGAGACTAGGGAGAAGGGAAGGACTCACTGCTTTTCTCTTAGGATGCACTGAGGAGTGGGGTCCCAAGCTCTACATTCCTCTGGGTTGGAGATTGGGAGGCCGCCATTTTCATTCCCATCCTCCAAAGCTGTACAGAAAGCATTCAGACAACAAAAGCCCTCAAGAACAAAACCAAGCTGATTACGTAGCCTGGCCTCTGGCAAGGGTGGCACAATTCCTCCTCAGGGAAAGACACTTGAGAATCACAGTAACAGGCCCCTCCCCCAGAAGATCAGCAAGAACATTCAGCCAAAACCAAGTTCACGAATCACTGAGAACTATTGAATTCCAGAGCTAGGGGAAAGCAACACATAGAATTCATGGCTTCTTCCCCATGACCCTTTAGTCTTTCAAAGTTAAATCCTTTGAATTTTATTTTTTTTTACTCTTTTCCTTTAAGTTTTTTCTTCTTTTTTATTCTAAAGTTTTTAAAGTTTTCTTTTTTCTTATTTTAAAGTCTTTTCAATACATTTTTTAAATCAACTTTAATTTTCATTTTTATAGTCATATATTATCCATTGTATTTAACCTTATTTTTGTATACATATAAGGTCTGTACAATTCACCAGTCTAATAGATAAAAATATAGATATAGATATAGATATAGATATAGATATAGATATAGATATAGATATAGATATAGATATAGATATAGATATAGATACAGACATAGATATAGATATAGAAATAGAGATAGAGATAGAGAGAGATTTTTTTTTCTTGTTTTTTGCCATCTCTTTCTTCTCCACTCAGTTTTGGGTCTCTTCTGATTTGGTTAGTGCATATTTTTCTGGGTTCATTGCTACCCTTTAGTATTTTGTTATCTCATCCATCTATTCTTGCCTGGATAAAATGACAAGGTGGGAAAAAATCACCACAAAAAAAGAACAGTATTCAGTAATGACAGCTAGGGACATAATCAATGCAGACATTAGTAATATGTCAGAACTAGAGTTCAGAATGATGATTATCAAGGTGCTAGATGGGCTCGAAAAAAGCATGGAAGATATTAGAGAATCCCTCTGTGGAGATATAAAAACCCTTTCTGGGGGAAAAAAAAGACTAAAACCTAACCATGTTGAAATAAAAAAAAAGCTATTAATGAGGTATAATAAAAAGTGGAGGCTCTTACTGTTAGGATAAATGAGGCAGAAGAGAGAACTAGTGATATACAAGACAACATGATAGAAAAGAGAGAAGCTGAGAAAAAGAGAGACAAACAACTACTGGACCATTAGGGGAGAATTCGAGAGATATGTGATACCATAAGATGAAACAATGTTAGAATAATTAAGATCCCAGAAGAAGAAGAAAGAGAAAGAGGGGCAGAAGGTATATTGGAGCAAATTATAGTACAGAATTTCCCTAATTTGGTGAAGGGAACAAGCATCAAAATTCAGAAGGCACAGAGAACCCCCCTCAAAATCAGTAAAAATAGGTCCACACACCATCATCTAATAGTAAAACTTGCAAGTTTTAGTGAAAAAGAGAAAACCCCGAAAACAGCTCGGGACAAGAGGTCTGTAACATACAATGGTAGAAATATTATACTGACAGCAGACTTATCCACAGAGACATGGCAGGCCAGAAAGAACTGGCATGATATATTCAGAGCACTAAATGAGAAAAATATGCAGCCAAGAATACTGTATCCAGCTAGGCTGTCATTGAAAATAGAAGGAGAGATAAAAATCTTCCAGGACAAACAAAAACTAAAGGCATTTGCAAACACTAAGCCATCCCTACAGGAAATATTGAAAGGGGTCCTCTAAGCAAAGAGAGAGCCTAAAAGAAACATAGGCCAGAAAGGGAGAGACACAATATTCAGTAACAGTCACCTTATAGGCAATACAATGGCATTAAATTCATATCTTGCAAAAGTTAACCTGAATGTAAATGGGCTAAATGCTCCAATCAAAAGAAACAAGTATCAGAATGGATAAAAAAAAAACAAGACCCATTGTTATGCTGTCTACAGGAAACTAATTTTAGACCCAAAGAAATCTCCAGATTTAAAGTGAGGGGGTGGAAAACAATTTACCATGCTAATGGACATCAAATGAAAGCTGGGATGAGAGCGCCTGGGTGGCTCAGTGGGTTAAAGCCTCCGCCTTCGGCTCAGGTCATGATCTCAGGGTCCTGGGATCGAGGCCCGCATCGGGCTCTCTCCTCAGCAGCAAGCCTGCTTCCTCCTCTCTCTCTGCCTGCCTCTCTGCCTACTTGTGACCTCTCTCTCTGTCAAATACATAAATAAAATCTTTAAAAAAAAAGAAAAAGGGCGCCTGGGTGGCTCAGTGGGTTAAAGCCTCTGCCTTCGGCTCAGGTCATGATCTCAGGGTCCTGGGATCGAGGCCCGC